>VZRE01006217.1:190039-206192 GCA_013396775.1 Cephalopterus ornatus | reverse complement strand
CCCCAGCCCTCCCCTCCCACTGCTCCTGCCCCCCCAGCCCTCCCCAGGGCTGCTTAGCAAGTGCCTCTTTTTCCTTCCTTCCTCTCCTGCAGATGACAGGGAATGCATCAGGTCACCCCTGTGCAGTACCTGCTTCAGACAAATCCGGGCCATCGCCCTCTTGGAAACCCCACTGGACCTACAGGAATTGTTGCAGGACCCAAAGTGACCAGGTGGCCCAGCCCCGATGGGCTATGCCAGGGTTTCCCGATGTTCCTGCTCCATTTCAGTGAAACATTATACAGAAAGATATAGGCAAGGCATTATGCTCACAGCCTTTGCCAACAAGTTATGTTTTAATGTAATTTAACTGTAATCTCAGAGTGTTTTTGTTAGCTATAATTAGTAAAATATGTCTGTTTTCTGTGTTCCTTGAAGATGTCTGAACTCCTGCCAGTTCCCTATAGTTTTCCTGACATGCAGTGTAACAAGCAGACCACCAAAATATATTTACCAATAACTGTTTATTTACATTCCATGAAATCTAATAACATTTGCTGCCTTCATTCGGGATAAATGCTGGCCGAAGTGTAAAGCATAAAAAAATAAACACTGCCTTACTTTCTAACCCAGTCCACAGAATATTTTATTTTTGCTCAATTTGCCCTGCCTGTTAGCATTTTGGCATTCTGCTGCTTGAAGTTGAAAAAAAACAAAGAAGGTTGAAAAAGTTCTGTAATGTATCTTCCTGTTCAGTCCAAAACCTTGCAGGGATTTCCTGGACATTTTATTTTTTGTTTTAAAGTCTGCACAAGGCTGGTATATCATTTCTTTGTTTTCAGATCTCACAAGTGTTTGAAACCATATTGCAGAGGAAATATCCAGGGCACTAAACAGCAGCGGTAGTTGGTGTCGCACCAGTGCCAGTGTAAAGCACTTCTCCTTCTCCCAGAGTCAGGGGCTTTGCTGGTGGAAAAATACTCAGAATTAGGTCTGTATCTTGTTACTAACCAAATCTGCTCTTGTTCAAGAAAGTGTAACTAAGGGCAGAGTTGTCATCTCAAATCTCAAACAGGTTCCTCTCCTCCTGTGTCTGGTTTTGTTTATATGAGTACATGCTTGCTCAAAGCCCACAAATTCAGATGGTGTAGGGAGGAGAGGTCACATACAACAGCTGTGGGCGGTATCCACAGCTGGCAAACTCTGATGCAATCCTGTTAATGTCAGCGATGCTGGTCCTAGCCCAGCTGGGGGGTGTGCTGGTGTTTGTGCCCAGCTCTGTAACGCCCAGGATGGCATTAGTCTCTGAGAGCATGGCAGGAGTCAGACACATGCCAAGCAGCTGGGTGGACTGGCAGACTGTGTGTGCACAGCGGGTGCCAGACTTTCCTGGTGTCCCTGGCATGTTGTGCCATGATCCAGGCAGAGCTGGGCAGAGCAATAGCCTCTTCTGAACTGAGCAGCAAGATGGGTTGGAGAAGGCACCAAAGTCCACAAGTCTCCTGCGCTGATCTCACAACGTGCAGCAAACAGAGCCCCTGAACATCACTGCGTCCCCTCCTAGGGCAAGGAAAGCCAGCAGAATCTGGGTGGCTGCAGCTGCAGGGAGCCCAAGACCTCATACATTTGGCTGTTGCTGCTCCTCAGCTGCTATGCCAGCGCCCTGTGCCTGCCCTTGCTGGGCTTCAAGCTGTGCCTGGAGTGTGGAGTGTGGACCTGGCACAGGACTGCCCCAGCACTCTGCAGCCAGCCCTGGGCTTTCATCCTGCCTGAAGGACTTTCCTTGCAAATTCACCCAGCCCAGCCACATCTCTCTGGCATGGGATTTGGGGGGTCTTTCACACCATCTAGAGGACATCTGTTCAGCTAGGTCTGAGGTTTGTGAAACCTCCGTCGTGCTTTGGAGGGGCAGCTCTCGGCCATGTGTCTTTATGAGGCAGCAGTCCCTTTCCCCGGGGTACAAAGTCACTGTGGTGTCTTTGGAGGAACCAGCTCCTAGAGGAGCCCGAACCACAAGTGAGACCATGGTACTGCTGCAGCTCTAGAGAGCTCACTTTTAGAGATGTTCCCTGGAAAGCCATCTCCAGTTTTACTGCTGACACAACCGGTACTTTGCTAAGGCAGAGCCTTCTGCACTGTTCCGGATGCCTTCACTTAAAGAGCTCCACAGACTGAATGTTAACAAATTAAGCTTCAGATTATCAGAGTTCTCCAGGAAATTCTGAGCAGTTCCATTCTGTGGCAGAGATCATAGGAGACATCCTCAACTCCATGTTTCCAAACTGCCTTGGGCTCTCTTGTCTCTGTACTAGTGAATTGAGGGAAAAACTTTCCCTGACATCAAATGAGAGCAAAATTTCAAAGATTTTGGGGGTATTCCTTGAAAAATATCAGGATCAAAGGTAATAAAAGTGAAATTCAAAATCCAACCCAAGCAAATACAGCTGCTGGTGTGGGATGAGGAGCCTGCACCGTCATCATCTCCCTCTGAACTCAACAGTGGTGGCATGGAATAACAAACTGCCAATCTACTCAGGCTTCTGGCAGAGCTCAAGTACAGATCCTTTGGGACAATCTAAAAAAAAAAAAAAAAAAAGAACCCTGAAAATTATCAGTTACCCCACAGAAATCTGTGATTTCTTTTGTAGCATTTCTGCAATTCCTGTCATTTTCGAGCTTCAGTTTTCTCATGTGTAAGGCTTGCATTGGTACTGGTTAGATGCTTGGGGAGAGGAGGAAGGATAGGAATTTTGAAACGCATTCAAAAACTCCAAGGAAACTCCTCTCCTGCTGCCCGTGCTCAACAGAGAGCTCACACCTCAGCATTCCACCAGTGTTCCGGTGGGATGCTCAGTAAATTGAGCTGTAAATAACTCCATAAGCTGTTTACTGCTGAAATCACGTGCCCTAAAGTAAAGAGCTTTCAAAAGCAAGTGTGCAAAGATGCAGCACGACATGATGGGCATGGAGATGAAATCAGCCAAGAGGTGGGTGTGCTTGCACGGCTGCTCCTGCCCCTCCAGTGCCAGCCCTGCCCCTTCAGGACCAGTCCTGTCCCTCCAGTACCTCGAATTGAGGCAGCCCAGTGCTACCTCAGCAGCTGCTTTGGCGGGTGGTTTTGTGCTCCATCAAACCACGTCGTGCTGAGCTCAGCCATCGGGGTGCTGTCGTGTGACCCAGACACTGGCCAGTCAAGAGGGTTGGTTTTGAGCATTAAGCACTGCTATAAACCAGCCCTGGCATGGTAGAGGCCAAGAATATTTCCTGGAGAAGGTAAATACTGGGAAGTGAGAAACAAAACAGGAAAAGGAAATTGTCAAGTGCCAACAGAAGGAAAAAGCAGAAGGAAATGCTTCCACCCGATGTTTACAACCAAGCTGCCCTGAGGTGCTTGCTGTGCTCAGGGAAGATGTGGCTTTGGAGTGGGAGAGGAAATCACCTTAGGAATTCTGGACCACAGGAAAAAATTGGGAGACAAAGGCTAAAAACAACAAACAGACCCAGCAATAACAAAATCCCTTGGTAGAAGGGAGATTTCCTTCATCACATGAACGTGATTGAGCACAATCCCAAAGCCCTATTCATCAACGGCTTTATTGCAAATTCTGGTTCTTTATCATTTAAGCTGGAAATTTCTCTATTTTCTGTCTGTAAAAGCAATAACATATACCTAAGTGTGATGATCTGGACTCTCTGACAGTGGTGGGAGAAAAGATCTCAGCCAGGCTGAGAGAATTGGGATTGATCAGCCTGGAAAAGAGAAGGTCCCAGGGAGACCTTATAGCCTCTTCTAATGCCTAAAGGCTGTCCAAGAGAGCTGAAGAGGGACTTGAGACAAGGACATGGAGTGACAGGGCAAGGGAGAATGGCTTTAAGCTGAAATAGGGTGGGTTTAGATTAGGTTGTCCAGAGAAGCTGTGGATGCCCCATCCCTGGAAGTGTCAAAGGCCAGGTTGGACAGGGCTTGGAGCAACCTGGGCTAGTGGAAGGTGTCCCTGCCCATGGCAGGGGGTTGAAAAAATGTGATCTTTAAGGTCCCTTCCAACTCTTATAATTCTATAAAACTGCAACATGGCAAAAATTATAAATAAAGCAGCCCAAGAACATTAGGTTGCTATAATTTATTGGAACTTGTTAAAGTAGACTGGTCTGCTTTTTTCATTTGCAGTTGGGATTCTCTGTGAAGGTGTGTGGAGAGCGCAGAACTGGATGGGCTTGAAAGGTCACCTGGCTGAGAGTCCTACTGCCCCCAGCTGAGCGTCGGCTCCGGGCCTTTGTAAAATGCTCGGCAGAGGAGGCAAAGAAAGTAGGTCAATCTCTGCTCACAAATACACCTCTTACATGTCACCAGTTCTAATGAAATTAGGGAACAAACCAGTATTAAAAGCTGGGCAAAGGAGATCAAAACTTGGTTGAACTCTCATAGGGACAGCTAGTCCAGCTGTAGCTACTGACTAGTCCCTGTGTAAAAAAACTTTAGAAATAAAATTAAATAAAATAAATAAAATAAAATAAGCCTGTGTGTTCTTAGAGAGAAAAAAGATAGCAAAAGCAAGAGGAAAAAAGCAATTACCTTAACACAGCATTTGGTGCAAACACAGCCCTGGAGCCCTCCTTGTCTGTACCCCCACCCCTGAGTCTTTGCTCCCTCTTTCCAACACTCCAGCTATTTTTTCGTTAATTTATTTCACAATCAAAAGCTGCTTTTCAAGAAAAAAAATAAAACAACAACCCAAAAAGCTTTCTGACTCATTCAAGCAGGACCCAGTCTAGTTTGGATGCGAACACTGGGAAAACAGCAGTTGGGTGTGGGAGCAGCTGCTGGGACAGCGTTTCTGGGGTGTCAATTCAGCCCTGACCAAAGGGGCTTCTTTTTTGCTTCTTTTCTTCTTTTTTATTCTTTTTTTTTTTTTAAGTACCCCGACAATTAGTGGTAAAAAGGTCACTAGTAAAAATGAGTTTTGTGGTTTTGCAACTTTGCATTAAAAAAACCACCACACTTCTGGCAGCACGTCCCCCGTTGGCAGCCTTTCCACAGACAGGATTGAATAAGCACAGGGCTGAAAAGCCCGTTCACACTGGTCCCTCTAGGTCAGGCTTTCGTTGCGTTAGCAAGGTATCTGGGAGTTTGTGTTGCACCTGCCTGCAGTACATCTGGCTGGAGGATTTAAAAAAAGCAGGGGTTTAATGTTCCCTTAGTCCCAGCTTCTCACCCTCTGTGAACCCTGCAATATATCATTTGCAATTAAAATATAATGAAATCAAATTGTGAGATCATTTCAAAGTTAGTGACCCCAGTGTTTAACAGGTTGTGAATGTTTTTACAAAGGCTGAGGTGATAGAAATATTTTATTCCATATTCTTTATCCTTCAGAGACCTCAGAGTAATAAACAATTAAGTTAAATTCAAACTAACTGTGGATAACACAATTTCTCTTTTATTGGGTGTCCAATACATGGGTTTTTTTCTTTGTGCTCTTAAAGAACTGGGACCCAGGCTTGAGGTGTTATCAGAGATGATGAAAGCAATTAAACATTACAGTTCCACTTAAGGTTTTGCAATGAGAAATTATATCAAATACAGCCTTGAAGGCATCTGACTCTGTCTAATGGTCCAGGATCTCAAGGACTTCCAAACTGGGGCTGTTTCCACCAGGAGATCTGGGGCCATGTGCCTTGTTAACACATCAGGGCTAGTCTGAAGCTTCAGTGAGCTCCATGGAAGAAGCAGCAAGCCATTGTGTGAGATGTTGAACTTCTCAGCCTAATTTCTCATGGATTTGGCCTTCCTTTTGGTCCCACTACAGCTTCCTCTCATCTCCATGACATAACCCAGCTGCCTCCCTCTGTAGGAGAGCCTTGAGTGCAGTGGCATTAATGAGGTTTCTCAGTAGGATATTTTTACCAAAAAATTACCAGTGTTAGTGACCAGCCCAATCCATCTTTGGACTGGCTCTGGTCTAGAAGTTAAGTGATGTTTTCTAAACAGTTGTTACAGAGACGTAATCCATTTTCTTTCTAATGGGCAGGACAACTTTGGCAACATCTTGGTGGAAGTCCAGGCACATTGGAAAGCAACAGCAGCAGAATTTTTTTCCTGAACAAACCAGGATTTCATTTCTACACTTTCAAAGAAGTTCATGATGGAATCCATAGCAAAACAATTAAGTAATAGAGGAAAAATCCTTCAGGTCATGGATTTCCTGATGAAAGCAAACTGGAGAGCACAGTGGTCAGGTCCAAGGGCACAGCTTCTCACTCTTTCACATCAAGAAGTTCCCAGAGCCACAATGTTGGGGTGGGTTTGATGACAAGAGCACAAAGGACAGTACTATCACAAACCGCAAAAAATATTAGATATCACCTGTATAACACAGGTGAGACTCATTCAGTGAGCAGCAGGAGGAGGGGAAGCTCCCAGGAGAACGCTGGGAAATCCCATTGGTGGAGCGCACCAAAGTGCTGAAATAAAAGGAGATCGCAGATTAAAAGCCAGTTGGGACCCAAAAGCTGGGGCCAGGACCCTCAAAGTATGTGACTTATTTGCATGAGCCAGAGAGCTTCTTATTTTCAGTGGAGATTTCTCTCAGAATGTATAAAACCCAAATTGCCTCCAAGCTCTTGGCTGAAATGCTTGAGCAAGCCCAAATTTTGTCTGGTGTTTTATAATTCATCTGTTTCTGTTTCTGTAAAGAACAGCAATCCATCCCAAGTAAAAATTGAGGTATTCCTCTTGTAAGCAAAGCCTAACACCAAGAAAACACTAAGGTGTGTGTAGCCAGCCTGGAGGGACAGAGACACTGCAGGTGGAGCAGGTTGGGTTCAAAACAACCCATGAAACACATGGTCAGGTCTACCACCCTAACAGAATTTGGATTTATTCCAACAGTTGGGCCATCATGCATCCTCGTTCAGCATCGCAGACTGATGCTGAAATCCCAGCTTAAGCCGTTTGAGTGAAGCTTATCAAAGGACAGCACCGAGAAGACGTGGCTTGGCTTGGCCATTTCACCTCATTTCATGTACTACCTCAGGGTGTAGAGTTCAGGGATCAGTACATGAAAAAGGGAAAAAATGATCTGTTTTCTCTTTGGATGATACTCCCCACGGACAAGCAGATTTTCTCCAGCAGCCTCCCATCCCATCCAAACTGTACCATCAACCACTACACCAGCGTCTTTGGAAAATGGGGAATTCATTAAAAAGTTGACATTTGCCCTTGCTAGTGTAACTGTGGCAGGATTTACAGTGTTGTTTTGGAGGGATTCATGGATATGTGGTCCATCCATATGGAAACACATGGGGGCTGATGGGGTCTGGTGCCAGGGAAAGAGGGGAGCTCAGGTCGGGCCATCTCCTCCCGCTCCCAGCCTCGGTTGCTTTTGAGATGCATGCTGCTCTTCTTTCATCTCTTGGATTCAAATCCATCATAACAAATAAAATTCTTCCTGTCTGAAAGATACATTAATTTTGGTGGTCTCAAAAGTAACGAAAATAAATACTTGACTTGGCATGCAGAGCCCTGACTCGAGCGAGGAGCAGAATGTGTGTACTTGGAGCTGTTTTTACAGGAACATAAGCTGTGGAAAAAGCTTGGCTTTTCTCTCACGGGTTCGCTACGTCTGAAGAAAAATGGAGAGATTTGAGAAGTTCAATCAAACAGACAGAAACATTGTCAAATATGAGTCTTCTATCTTGGTTTAAATGCTTTGAAAACTGCACATCAAAGCTTCACAGGGGGAGGCACTGCCTGAATCCAATGGGATGCTTGGGCCAGCCCTGGCACAGCACTGGGTCTGCTGATGGAGAGGTGGCAGGACTGGCCTCTATCATTTCAGGCCTTTTTATAACACAGATGGGGAAACTGCAACAAAAGCAAGGTTAACTCAATTAAAAGGAACCTCAAACCACCATTCCCTGTGGCTGCAGTTGAAAGAGCATGATCCTGCTGCCCTGGGGGTGAGTTGCCACTTGCTGGTCAAGCCAACAACCTTGGTGCTACCGGTGCTGCCCCCAGCATCCTTTCTTCTTGTGGCTGGGGGAACAGAGAATGGCACCCTGACAAAGTGGGATATGCTCATGGCTGGTCAGGGTTTGAGTCCAACCTTTCCCTCCCAAGCACATTCCAGTGTGCTTTGCCTGGTACCCAGGCCTGGGGGCTGCCAGTGCGGGGGAGTCTGGGCCTTTGGGGCTCCTCTGTGCACAGCTCAGAAGGGTGATGTCCACTTGTGCTTCAGCTGCCTGGTGTCTACCAATGTCTTCAGCTGTCTATTGCCAGCACAGAAGGTCCTTTGGGCCCCCTTGGCCAGGCATACACACACACATGTACACACATATACACACTGCACACATGTACACATATGCACACACATGCACACACGCATGCACACAAGTACACACACGTACACACACACACGCACACATGCACACATAGAATCATTAAGGTTGGAAAAGATCTCCAAGTTCATTAAGTCCAAACTTTGACTGAACCCCACCTTGTCCCCCAGCCCAGAGCACTGAGTGCCACGTCCAGTCATTTCTTGAACAGTTCCAGGGATGGGGACTCCACTACTTCCCTGGGCAGCCCCTTCCAATGCTCAACCACCCTTTCCATGAAGAAATCTTCCTGATGCCACACCAGAACCTCCCCTGGCACATGCACACATGCACAAATGCAAAACACACACATCTCTTGCTTCTTCCCTTCCCATGCCCTGTTGAGCCCATTGGACAGGGTGTTCGGACACTCAAACTTCCCCTCTGCAGCTGCAGGGACTTTGGATCATGGTGTCAGGCATTTGAACGTGACTTACACCAGAGGAAGAGAGGCAAAGGAGGAGAAGGAGGAGGAGGAGGAGGGGATGGCCATGTCTGAAGCAAGCACACACCAAAGGTGCACTCAGTAGCTAAGTGTCTGCAGAGCTGTTGCTGCTGCAACAGTCCAGGTTGCTGAGGCTGCAGTGCAAGCACTGACACATCTGACCCTGGCAAGGGGGGCATTAGCCCAGGGCAGCCATTCCAAAGCCGACGGGTGCAGTAGCCCACACGTTCCAGGAGCTGAGCCGTTCACCCAAATACGCTTCATTGCTACTTACCATGAAAGTGGGTTTATTAGTCATGTTTCTAGAATGATGCTTACTGTTTGAGCATAGGTTGTTTGACATTATCTGTGCATGTATGCTGTTTCAAGTCTTATTTACATTATTCAGAATACAGACAGAAGCTGCTAATAATTTTGGAGCACCTCTGACCTGCTAACAATTATCTTTTCCTTTGTCTAAAATACATGTGTGCCTCAGGGGGTGTTTTTCTGACTCTGCAAGTTGAATATTCCTGTGGAATATAACGACGTGACTATTTGGTAGTACAGTGAATATTGAGGTACAAAACATGCTTTAGTAAGCTTTGTAGAAAATATCTGGCATCTAAATGGTGTAGAATGAGAGAGACATTTCAGTCATGAATTAATGAATTGCATCACAAAGCCAGCTCTGAGACAGATACAGATAAGAATATAAACAGTATGTGTGTCTTACAAAGAACCCAATATCCTATAAAATGCTGCAGCATAATGATGTTAATAAAAAGCACAGCTTATTTCCAATTAAATTAATAGGGAGTCTCAGGAATGCATCTAGAATTTCTTTTCTCTGTTGGTAACTAGGAACATTAAGTGGTATGTCCTGGGAGGGGACCCTTGACAAGTAGCACCTACTGTTGAATGTAGTGTCCAGAATCGCTGTCAAGGTGGCCGGAGGAGAAGGTGCCCCTCTTGCAGTGAACTGCAGGATCTGACCTCTGTGGAAAGTCTGTGAGGTGGGTCAGCGCTGGCTGCAGGTGAACAAGAGACAGCTGGGTGAGATCTGTATTCAGGGTTCATTCTCTGAGCCCACTGATTTCCCTTCTCTGGAAAAGCCAGTAGAGACCACGGTAGTCTGGAAACAACAGTGGTTCATTCAGCATTTCTGGCAATACTTTCAGCTGTATTTCAATGAGTTGTTATTTTGATAAACAGCACACATGCCAAGACCTTTTCAGGTGAAGAAGCGCATGCTCAGCACTTTCCAGAAGCTGCAGTATCGCATTTAGATCCAGAGTCCATGTGATTTCGTCTTCAGAAGCTGCTTGGTTTCATTATAATGTTGCTTTGTGCTCGTTGTGTTTTGAAAAGTTGGCTACTGTGGTGGACCCAACTCATGACAGGGTTGAGAAAGGGTCAGTTTAGATACAAAACATCCAGAAAAACCAGCTGTGGGGCTCACAGCTCACTATGTCAGCTCTTTTTAGCACAGACAGTGCAGCAGCGATGACACAGCATGCTCAGCAGAGGGAAATAGTGCTTTCACCAGCAGCACAGGGTAAGACAGTGATGTGACTTGTGTAACTGTGACCAACCAGCCTGACCAAAGGGGGTGGAGACCATCCCTAAATCAGGAGCAGTCATACCCCGCTCCAGCGCCAGGCGATGTGTCCAAGGACATTGAGGGAGGCATCACTTACTGGCAGATGTTTTGGTTTGGTTCTGGTGGGTTGTGTCTCCTCTTCACCACCTTCTCTCTCCCAAGAATTGCCTCCAAATAGTCCAAAACTGTGAACTACCACAACAAAAAACAAGCAAAAATGGGAAAGTCAGGAAATAAAAAATATATCCATGATAGTAGAGAGGTGTCTATTTGTTGAATATGCTGCAAAGAGAATTAATTCAAATGTCAGGAGGCACACAAGTTATGTAAAGCCATTCCTCCTTGCTGATGAGGTGGCACCCACTGGGACCTCAGCCAGCTGAGCACCAAGCTTTGAGTACAAAAGGAATTGTGTTAACTAAGTGGAAACTCCTAGTTCAGATAGAGAAATCCACAAGGTTCTCCGGGCTGGAGCTGATATAAGTGCTGAGCTGGGTACAGCTGTTACCTGCCCTTCTCTCACAGGAGCTAGGCCAGCGAGAACGATGCTCCCCTGTTCTCACATTGCCTCCCAATCTGCATGTCACTAAACGGCTGAGGAGCTTTAGAAGGATCATTTCCAGCAGGCTAATTCAAGATTTCAACAAAGAATTTAGCCCCAATGTTCTGGGTCAGATGATACTCATTTTTTGTGTTTAGCTTCGGGAAGCAGAAGAATTAATCAGGCTGTAAGTACACCGATGCAAAAAAAAAAAAAAAAAGCTGGGAAAAAAATTTAATAAAAGCTACAGTGTTAACAAACACTGAACTAATGACCTTTGATATATGAAGCGAATGCTTCACCCACTAGCCTATACAATGTTTCATTACCAGCCATGGGAATTTACAGGTGTTAAATTAGCAGCAAGATAGCTCCCATATTGTTGCCTGACTGCAATAGAACATATTGAAAAAGTTAATAAAGAATTGAGCAAAGGGGCTGCAGGGTTCGAACAAAACCCCTTTGCCAGTTCAGCCTGAGGTCTTCATCAAGCTAAAATCCAGCCTGAGCAGTGATTTTGTGTGTAATTCTGTGTGTTCCCTTTCCTATGCTGCAGGACATCCACCAGAGAAGTACCTGCTGCCAGAGAAAGGGAGCCACGGAGAGGGAACACAGAGGGATCTAGCACTGCTCTAGTCAGACGTGGTACTGATATCTCAGGCGCAGGGTGTGACTCCTGGGGATGGGCCTGTGCAGGGCTGAGGGTTGGACTCAATGATCCCTTTCAACTCAGCATATTCTATGATTCTGTGAGATCTTCTCTGATGGTTTTTTAACTTTTGTACCACAATCAACAGATGAAAATTTTTCTACATGGGAAACCTGCAGTTCCTTTCCTGAAACTCTTGCCATTAATTACTTGGCAACTGTAGAGATTGAAAATGCACCCAGACTTACCTGTAGTCCAAACACAGCTGACTGCTAACTAGCTGACATAGGTAACTGCTACATCCACACATTTTACAGCTATGGATCAAATCACACACAGAAGGTGTTCTGTGTTACTCACAAGTCCTGATGGAGACAGGACACTCACGTCACTGCTTGAAGCCTTTCAGTGCAAACTTGATACCTTCCATAAATGCTCTCCTGCGTTCTAGTGAAGCCACTGGTCATTGGTTTGATGGGCAAGGTCTCCCTTTGCCCACTGTTTACAGTAATTACTGTTTCCTTTTTTGTAGATAAAATTATGTTTAAAAAGTATAACGCATTACACCTGGGGCCTGGAAGGAGAGGAAAAGGAGGGGTAGATTTTACATACTTTTACATACATACTTTTAAATATCACAATTTATTTTTTTCTTAAAATAAGATTTTGTGTATTCAGAAACCTCTTGGGATCACCAAATCCTCAGTTTAAACACTCAATAATATGTATAATTTAACAGTATCAAGTCTTTAATATACATCTCATATACATGGAAAAACATGGCCTGATGGTGGCATTAGTGACAGTGCAGATTGCAATAAAAAGTGGGGGTTAAAAGGCAAAAAAACTTAGAGGAGAAGTTTCAGAAAGCCTTGTTAAAGCCCCAGTGTATGCTTGGAGCATTCCCAGGCCTTTCTGCTACCCAGGCCATGGTGTCAGAGCCCAGTTTTCCTGGGGAGAGCAGAAGATTGGGGATGGCTTATCCTTCCCAACAGATCCTTGGTATGAGAAAGACTAGTCAGATCAAGAGGCTTTGACCAAACTAAACAGAAGAAACAGAAGAAACAAAGACAACAGAAGAAAGGCAAGGTAGGGAGAGTGAATCCACTTAGTTATTCACCGATCCTTTTGTGTGTGTGTATGTGCATGAAATCAGTTCTTCTAAGGCTGGTTTGCACCCAGAGCTTGAATGGCTCCACTGCCAGCAAACCACTGCACTTCTCCAGTGGAGAGGGCAATCCCTCAACTGGGCACTGGGAGGGCAGAGTGGAGGACTAAGTTACTGAGCACTTACAGTTCTAACTAAGGTGGATGAGATCACAAATAAAAGCAAAGGAGCTGGAGTAGCAGAGGAGGGGGCAGCCACGTCCATTTGCTGACATTTGTGTTTACAGACTTCATACGTTCTCCTCGGTTCTACAGAGAAGCCACATGTTGTTCCGCAAACACAGCATTCGTTTTCCATAAACAACAGTCATACAATAATTTAAAAGCTAAATTAGCCCATGTGCATCATGCAATGTCCCCCTGTAAAGAGGGGAAGATGTAACAGATGGGAAAATATAATAAAGTAATTTTATGACAGTAGTAACAAGCCAAGAAACTATAAAATGGCAGCAGATAGAAAATAAAATTATAAAATATATGCATTGTTAGCTCTTTTCACTGGCACAGAGCTGGTCAGTGAAATCAGAAGGCAATAACCAAAACTCCCAAACCCAGCAACCTCCGATTCCCCCCCATACACCACTTGCCCCCCAGGGGAGACAGCAGGGTGCCCCAGATTTGTGAGGAGGGCAGCAAAGGTAGATAATAATGAAAATCCAAGCACTGTTTGCCCTCCAGAGAGCTTCCGAGCATGGAGGAACTGTTCTGCATTTGCTATTTCCTGCTGCTCGGGGCTGCCTCACTGACCCCTCTCCTGGTAAATGAAACACCTCTGGCAGTGCAGTGAGTTTGATTAAAACCCAGGAAATAGAGGAGGTAAGGCGTTTTCAATAACGCTTTCAAAACTGCGGCCTGATCCGGCGGCACATAAAGCGCTGGAGTCAAAGTGACCACGTGAGAGATGTGCACTCTAGTCCTTGGTTTGCAATGAAGTCATCTTGGGATTGTTTTTCTTAATCTTTCCCCTTTTTTTCTTTTTTTGTTTTAAACAAAAATTCTATGTGATTTTCTCCTACAGTGTCTTCCGGGGGTTTGCATTCTCTCTGCTCTTTATCACTGAATTACAGTATCTTACATTTATATGGTACCCAAAGGGTCCCGAAGCATGCACAAATTACAAGCCAAATTTTGCTCTTGGAAGCTTGAGCTCAGCTCATACCAAAGTTAATGGGAGGTGAGCACAAACATCTAACGGGAAGAATTTGCCCTTCCAGACAAAGAGGAATCGTTTCACCCACCGTTGAAGTGCAGCTGCCTGTGAGGCAAAACATGGCAAATGGTTAAAGGTTCAGACCTGGGAGGTGCTGATCTCTATCAGCTCTTGAAGACAAGGAGACCTGAGGATAGTCAACACCCGCAGCAGGGTGCTGAGCTGTGTTTCATTTGTCTTGAGGCACTGTCTCATCAATACAAAACTTTCTTGGCTTTTATGGGCTAAAAATTAAAGGGCTTTTAAAATTAACTTTCTTTGTTTCTATTTTGAACTGACTTGGACTTTTCAACTTGAAACATTTAATTTAGGGGCTTTTTAAGGCCAACAGTTGCAGACTGGGAAGCCTGAATAAAGCCCTTGGGCGCTTGTGCAGAAACCACCGTGGCAGGAAGCTGTGCTTGTTCCGTTCACACATCTGACGAGAGAGTTATTTGCACATTTAGAAATTATATATCAATTTGTTCTTCTTGCTCTGAAGACCCTCAGGTGGCACAGACATTTCATCAGAGAGGGTGTTTAAGTTCCCTTTACCAGCATGAATCAGTGTATCAGATTAGATAATGGTGGCTTGTGGCACATGTAGCTGCCTCGAGTAGTCCCTGCCTTTCCTCCACTTCCTGATGGCTCAAACAAGCACAGAGACAAACCCAGAGTCCAGCACACCAAGTAGCAAAGAAGAAACTCCCTTCCTGTGCTCTTCTTTTCCTTTGGTTTTTCTAGCAATGGCTGAATTTCCAACTGCTCTGCCTGAGTTCTTTTTTGGATAACCCACCCCCAAGATGCAATCCAGATGTGTAGCCAAGTGCCTGAAACCTCTGAACTGACTAAACCAAATTATATAAAATCTTCTGAGTTTGCAAAACTGAGTTGGGAATCTCAAGAAAACAGGCGTGCTTAGGGGATTTCCAGCGTTTCCTCCTCCTCCTCAGGTTGGCAGTATCACAGAGCAGCCTCTTCCCATGGTGTTCTGGCATTCTGGGGCTCCATCTCAGCCAGAAGAGTCATTTGCAAAGGTGCCCAAAGTTAAAAAAAAAATGGGGAAAAGTATTGTTTGGACTCTTAAGAGCACAGAAAGCTTCTTTGAAGCATGGGACAAACTGATGGCTTATTACCCAGACAGGTTCTTCTATCCCTGACTCCTTGGGTGATGGTTAAAATCACAGACCACTTGTGGAGACCGGAGCACTGCAGGGACCTGAAAGCAAGTCCAGAATGCTTTTTTTCTTACCATTTCACTAGTAGATGGGCTTTAACCAAAAGCTAAGAGCCATTTTGAAGATAAGTTGGAATAAGCAGCCAGGATCAACTCTCACAAAACTCTTCCCACTCCTCATTGGTGTATTAACACTCTGAGGTCAAACCTAAGTATTGGAAGCACCTGAAGGAAGCCTCGAGGTTGCAGTTCATGGGCATTCAAATACCCAGTGGGCTTTGTTAAGGCAGTTTGGCACTTTGCTAAATGCAAATGCAGCTCCACTCGTGTTTCCAGAGGAACTCTACCTCTCTCCGAGCTCACTGCTTTACTCCAAAACTCAGAATAAACCAGGAACCAGATCACTTAATAGAGATACGAGTTGCACCCACTCTCCATCCCCACATCTGAGTTCTGCTCTTGGGAGCACAAAATACCCCGCTGTGTTTCAATCGGGGATGTTCAAACTCAAGTGCTCTAAACTCCACTGGTTAAGACATATCAGCAGTGTCTGGTAACTGGCCTCAGGATTGCTGCCAAACCAGTGCAAATCCACAGGAACTACTTTAGTTCAAATCCCAGGCTGAGATGAATGGGAGCGTGCGTGCATGCACACACACAGGGTTGCTGTGGCTTGGCAGATGAGCAGCAACTCATTAAGTTGCAATAACTCAATCACCCACTATCATCCCAATCTCTAGTCTCTAACGCAGTGGGTTGATTTTTTCAAAGGCTGGGGAGTGCTCACAGGTCCCACAGGCAGCGATGGGGCTTGCAGGTGCTCCAGCCTTCTGAAGATCAAGGAGATCTGTACAGATGAGTAAATACAGCCCCGTGCCCAGCTCAGGGCACCAGGGCTTCAACACCCTGCTACAAGCCTTCTGCAACAGGATTAGCCACTGTGCCTGTGGTGGACGAGCTGGTGGCATAAGCACTTGCAAAGCACAAAGAAACAGGCTTGGGTTTGAATTAGGAAATGCAATACTCGCCCAAATCATGGGGGATGGGG
>VZRE01006217.1:111288-183754 GCA_013396775.1 Cephalopterus ornatus | reverse complement strand
TTGAACTTTTAAAAAAAAAAAAAAAAGATGGAAGAAGCAACCTAATAACTGGGGCAGCCAGATAGTGAATCATGGTCAGACAGTAACTCCAAACCAATATATTCAGCCAGATTTTTCTTCACTGAGGGTGTTGATAAGGTGAGTGGGATTTGATCTGTTCACTGAGGCCATCTTTTGCTTGCCTCCTGCATGAAAGCTTCCAGACACGCAGCAGAGGTGGCACCTTGTCATACCTGTATAGTCCTTGAGACACCCACATTTGTCCACCTTACCCAGAGTCAGAGAGACAGAAAGCTTTCAGAATGGATCCTGCTGGAACTCAGACTATGGGATTTTAATATCAAACAAGTTATATTCCTCAGGTATAATGTATGTATATTTATATACACACTGATATGTTTAGATTTTTTTGCTGCTGTTGCTTTTAAGACCTTTTCCCCAGACAGCTGTTGATCAAACACTGGAGGCGTCACACCTAAAGACAGCTTTAGTTCCTGGGCATTTCAATGAACGTTTTATCTGCTTCCCAACAGCAAACGCAACCCAGAGTGCTCGATTCATGCCATGCTGATTTAGTTGGTGGAGAATAATGTTCCTCATGGGATGAAGAAGCCCCTGTGATGATCACGTCCGGGATTTGTGTTTTCTCCCAGTAACACAGAGTTAGTGTTCCGCTGTGACACTGAATGGTGGAGAAGCAGAGGTTTTACACAGACTGTGCTCCCTCTCCTGCACAGACCATTTCAGCTGACACACAGCCATGGCTGTGCCAATGTACATGGCCTGCTGGGTGCTTCACTGGCTTAGGTCTGGCTTATGCTCAGAGATGACTTTGCGCAAAAGGTGGTTTCTCGCTCCAGGTAAGCGAAAGAAAATCAGCAGAAACCACAACCTTCCGCTGGCTTTTGTTTGTTTGTTTGTTTGTTTGGAAACTCCCAAACCACAGCATCTATTTTTAGAGGGAGGATCAAGAAAGCTGGAAGGCAGGTGTGAGGTGAGAGCTGGTGAGGGGAGGGGACTCCTGGGTGGAGAAGAAAAACCACATAAGAGACAAACCTGGCCCCCCGCTGCGAGGGGCTGACAGCAGGGATGAGGAGAGGAGGGGCACTGCAGGGGAGATGCCGGGTGGAGAAGGGAGAGGGGAGATGAGGTCAGGGAGGTACTGGTGGGTGGAGTGGTTCTCATGAGGGAGGTCACATCCAAGAGTGCAATTTTATACAAGTCAGAGAGACCAATGAATTATCCTGTTAGGTGCAACACAGATAACAGTGAAGGAGGCTGAGGCTCTCTCTGACTCAGGTTTCCTTACTCTGAACTTTCTAAAAGATCACCTTTTATTGCCTTGTCTACAGCCAAACAGATAAATAATCCGATGCCTCTCCCCCA
The DNA here is from genome assembly GCA_013396775.1 of Cephalopterus ornatus. Taxonomy (NCBI): domain Eukaryota; kingdom Metazoa; phylum Chordata; class Aves; order Passeriformes; family Cotingidae; genus Cephalopterus; species Cephalopterus ornatus. The sequence continues at coordinate 182,368 of VZRE01006217.1, read as the reverse complement.
AGCCATCTTACCATAAGGGTGTGAGTAAGCCTTCGTGCCTGGATCCAAATTCACACTCCCAGCCTCCTGGGATGTCCATCACGCTATTCCATTCAGATCTACATGCGTCCTCAGAATTTGAACATATTCCCACCATGGGCTGTTCCATAAACCTCACACCACTTTCCATAGGCCTTCTAGGTGTACTTCAGAGAGTCCCTTCACAGTCAGTGGTAACCCAGTGGGTTCCCGTGAGCTAAGCAGTCAGAGAAGCTATCTAACAGATGAAAGGAGGCCCTCGAGCAGAATCCTTCCAAACTTCAGATTCAGTTATTGATAAATTATTAATTCCATCACCTCAGGACGGTGGTGACTCAGGCATTGTCCAGTTGTCAGACACTGAGCAGACCAAACCCACTGCAAAGAACCAAACACTGTTGTGTGAACTCCTCACCAGTTCATCTGTGAAGACAACAGCTCTCCTCATCCATCCCAACCCCTCCTGGATTTACCTAAAGCAGAGCATACCTTAGAGCACTGTCTCCTTACTCCTGTACGAAGCCGGACGTGCAGAACAGCTGGTAGTGGCACCCTGACCTCAAGGTGCCAGACGAGTATTTTGAGGCTTGTGTGAGAGTTGGTGTAAACGAATGATAGCAGTCAAGATTCAGCAACCACAGCAGAGTAAACACATTGCTGCTGCCAGCTCATAGCTCTGTGACCCACCAGGCCAACAGGTCTCATCAGCTCCAGGACATGCAAGCATCACCATCCAGAGCTAAGTCAGTGAATCCAACCTATGGGCCTTCATTACTCTACAGTCAAGTTTCAAGCCTCTGAAGATATTTAGCGCAATCAATGGGAATCATCGAGCCAAATCTCCTTGAATATCCTGGCCTAAGGCCACAGTGTTTATAGAAACATTTAAAGCTGTGTTTCCCTGTCAGCATGTCGATAAGTGTAGAGGGACTTACCCAGGCGGTTAAGTGATTTTCGGCAGAGCTTCTGGCTGTGCTGTTGGACCAAGCCCTTGGGGGCCATGGTCTGTTATTGCAGACGGCAAGTTCTCTGAGGAACTTGTGTGCACTCAAAGGCAAACTCAAACTCCTCAGGTCTAATTACCTTCCTGTGTTTGCATGGCAAACCAGGAGCTCCTTGCAGGTCAGCCCTGGTCACCATGACTCCTCTGGGGGATGGTTACAAGGGCTTGTAGAGCTGTTGTATATGGCTGAGTAGTCATGGGGTTGCAACCATGGTTACCCTGCTCACCTGGCTGATAGAAGGTACTTCCAAGAGACGGTGCTGCCTCCCAATTTCTGCTTGTCACAATGAAATCTGCTGGTCCTTTCCCTGCAATGAGAGCTGCCTAGGGAGGTCTCAGCCATTCCAGCTACCTCCTGGCTGAGCCTGCTCCTCCTGACACAGCATGAAACACCTCTCCTCTTGTGGAAGCAACAGGACTGTCCATGGGACACTTTTTCCTAGGGCACTTTTCCTGGTGAGGCCCTGTCACAGGTTGCCCAGAGAAGCTGTGATTGCCCCATCCCTGGAAGTGTTCCAGGCCAGGTTGGATGGGGCTTGGAACAACCTGGGCTAGTGGAAGGTGTCCCTGCCCATGGCAGGGGGTGGAACTGGATGAACCCTGAGTTCCCTTCCAACCCAAACCATTTTATGATTCTAATGATTCTATGCTAGAACAACTTATACTACAGAGGGCAGGAAGGGCTGAGTGAAACATGTGTGACTCCTTGCTCCACCAGACTCCAGAGATTTTAACATGACTCCTCAGAGTTTCAGAGTACAGAAGCCAATCTCTACATGTGCACATAAAGCACAGAGTAACAAGTGGTGATAGCAAACCAATGGATGAAAAATATGTTGTTCCTACATTGCACCTGATGAAGTTAGTAATGATAGTTAAAATTCACCACCCTGCAGGTAGAAGGTACCAACCTTCAACTGAGATGCAGTAGCAGCAATTTGGATCCTCATAGCGGGTACAAACACAGAGCAATATGGGGATGCTACCACACCTCAGGGCGCAGATCACCAGTCACCATAAGTCAGTCAGGAGCTCCTGACCTGATGCAAAGAAAGGCCAAATGCTCTCCATCACTTCCAAAGGGAACAGCAGAGTCAGCACAATCCTGCCTACACCCAGGCTTCAGCAGATCAACTCCAGATTGGAAAATCCCATTACCACCCATTGACACATCATTAAACTGTGTTCCAGATCATGTATGGGCTGTACGGGAACCCAGGCTGCAGCAGCGCTTCTGCACTTACAGGTTGTGCCTGCCTGGGTCACGCAGAGGCTTCTCAAACCTCTTAAATCCACCCAATTCAGTAATGCAACTCTTCGGCCCAGCTAGGCTTGCAAGGAGAGTGCTGGGCACTGCCTCCAACCAGGTGTGCTCTGAAACTGGGGTATTTGGGGGTGCTACAGACTGTGCCATGAAAATACCGAACATACCTTGCACAGTGCTGTGCACCTCAGCACTCACTTGGCTTGAGGTAGAACTCTTCCCAAAGCAAGTATTCCAGGCTTGCATATAAATTAAAGCTCATAAATCAGTGGAGAAAAAATCTTCTCTATGGAAATGGCCAACTTGTTAGAAGGGAGTTAAAGGCTACAGACAGTTTCAAGGGAGCCTTCCTGGCTGTCAAGAATGCGTGAGGCAGTGTTTGGGTTGGGAGCACGAGTGGGATTTTTCTCCCCTCTTTTGAGGACAATGAAATGTAACAGCTTTCCTTCCCGTCTGAGCTGCTCTGAGCGACCCAAGCTGGGAGACAACAGCACAGATACCATCTCTGGAAATCATGAAGTGACTGAAGAACGGCTGAGAAGTTCTGAATAACTAAATAAAGCCCTCTCTGTTTTCTTTAGCAAGTAAAGAAAATACTTCCAGCATTTTAGTGTGACTTTTGGGGTCAAGGGGGAATCTCAAGTCCAAATACAACAAACCGGTGTGAAAATCACTGCCAAGAGTCTGATAGTCAGGCTGTTAGCTTGCCTTGGGGCTCAGATGAGAGAATACTGCTCACAGAAGGCAGGCTGAGTCTGAGGTTTTGGTTCAGATCATGGGAATCTAGGACTTCCTGTAGGTACTTGATTTTAAAAAGCTGAATGCCCCTCAGCATCCCATGGAAACAGCAGGTACTGACCCCCACTGCTCACTGGAGATGGAGGAACACCCACGGGGCTGGTGTCAGGTCTTCACGTCTCACAGCACATGTGGGCACATCAAGGACACTGAGCACAGAGTCACTATTTTGCAGCCTGCAAATGCTTCCATGCTGTGAAACACATCTTCTGCTTGAGATTCTCAGATCCACTTCAGACACCTGGAAATGGCACTCCCAACCTGCTGACCGTGGGGCAGCACTGAGCAGCCAGACCCACTACCCAGCACAGATGACTGCACCTCCAGGCAACTCATTACATCATTGGCTTGTAGAATCCTTTTAGGAAATAGGTACTCAGCACAAAGTGATGTATCAGGGTCACAAAACATGTAAAAGGGAGAGTCTGGAGCCAAACTCCCACACAGGGAGGTGGGAGGTGGGAGACGGAGGTCCACAGAGGCTGAACGTTTTTTTAACTGCTGTTTCTGATTCTCATCTTGCTGGGTTTGAAAAACCAAATAACCTTCTGCTTTCACTAGTCTCTTTCCAAAACATGGGCTTTCAAGTTTCCTTTGGTGTCTGCCATGGTGAGAGCAACAGCAGCTGTGGTATAGAAACAGCAATGTCTGAGGGAGCACATTCAGAGAGAGATGTGAGCTGGGAGGAACTAAAAGGCTCAATAAGGAAACAGGAGAAGAACCCCTATTTCTCAGCTTCCTGATTTTTGATGCATTTTGTAATTGCCATCTCTACGCATCCCACTGGAAATCCTAACCTTTGTCTGGCTTGCACTGTTAAAACAGAGCCAATCTTCCAATGCCATATTCTGAAAAAAGTAAAAATTAATAATTCAAGCTTCAAATAGATTCAATAGATTTTTCAAGGGATTCTTTGTTTGCTTAGGTAGAAAATGAATATTTGTATTAGCACATCCATCAGAGACAGGTCTGGTTCAGTTTCATTTACCCCACCTGTCTTCATCAGTCGGGGTGGAACACCCTGAAGAGCAGAACTGCAGGTCAGAAGCACACACCATTTATTTCTTATGCTGGCAGCAGTATTACTGGAGCCATGAGAGGCTTTTGTTAGAACAATATAGCTGGAAAAACAGACAAGCTTTCAAGAGTACGAGGGCTTCCTCTGCTTTCCTAGTATTGTCACAGTTAGCCTAATAAAAGGTATTACCTCTCTCTTCAAAATGGTCCTTGTTATTCATGACATTCAGCCAAATGAAATGGAGATTACAATAAATTGCATGTGTTTTTGTCTCATTTTCTTCTGTTGCATTACTGTGTCTGGAAATAAGGAGCACCTACAATTCCCACAGCATTGCCTGTGGCTCTTGAGTGGTTGCGGTGTACAGCCTCCTCACGAGCCCATCGGCTCTCAGAGACAACCAACATCTGACACACCATGAACCACGTACCACAGCATAGCCTCCCAAGGACAGCAGCGGGCAAATGATATCCTGCATCTGCTCAGCTCACAGTCCTTTCTAGCCACCTAAGGTTTGGCTGAAACAGCTCTCCTAAACCCAAATACATATGCTGGCTTAGAGGCACCACAGTAAAGTAGCCTAACAAACCCAAGCAATTGGTTTTAATAAGAATCTTGGCTTGTTTTGACAATGCACTGAATCTTCATGTTGGCACCAAAAATGTTTTTTTAGGAAAATGTATGCATCTTTGCAGCACTCAGCAACTAAATCCTCTCTTCACTTCATGGAAAGGGTTTCCTGGCTATCCACTTTCTAATGCATTCCAAGTCCCTCACAGCTGTTTGTTGTCTGGGTTGGAAATACTTTCATATTAAGCTCACCCCTTTGCCCCCATTGCATTTGGGGTGCAGACTGGTGAGCGGGGCATGAAGGTCATAAACTGTGCCCTCCGCATTTCCCAATGTGCCCCCAAAGTGTGCAAGGCTGTGGAGGCACTCGGATGGTTCCTGCCTCACGTGGTGCAGATGTGTCTGTAACAGCTACGGAAGCGCCTGTCTCTGCTCCCCAGCCTTGTTACAGGCAGTAGCAATACTCCCAGAGTTCAAAGGCATTTCATGCTCACTGAGCGTTTTTCAGCAAGAAATCTGAGATTAAATAAACTTGAGTTCTCTCTGAGGAGAAAGAAGAGGATGGACGGAGAGGAGCTGGCTCTCAACTTCACAGCGTGTATCTCAGTGTACCTTGGAGAACACCCAGGTGAGGTGCACCTCAGACTGACGGCTGGCCAGGGCATTTCACTGGGGCCAGATTTGCTCCTGCTGCAACACTGTGGGTACCCAGCTGCTCGTGCCAAGGCTGCCAATATGCTGCAAACCTGAAAGTCACCCAAGATGCTTTCTAGCCTTTTGTTCCCAGAGAGCTTGATGAGGGTAGGATTTACATTTGGATGTATATCTTTTCTCTATTTTCATCTATAAAAGATGACAAGTTAACTTGTCACCAACAGAAATATCTAGCTTTAGTGAGTACAGGCACAAGACCCTGTCTCTCTAGAAAGAGCTGACCTGTTCATTAGCAGAAGGCCACATTCTGCTCTTGTACGAAAGAAACAGTGCTCTGGGCTTAGCAGCAGCTGCGGACAAAAAGGTAACTTGAGTGTCACTCATTGAGGATCCAGAGAACACAAAGAATCCACCTGTTTGATGTTTTCCCTCTCCCTAATAACTCTACATCTTTAGGTCACATAGCTGACCGAAGTGTCATTTCCACGGATGAGGGATGGTTGTGCAGTCTCAGCTGGTAGAACAAGCTGAAATGCCTGTCCTGGGCACCTGAGCCCAGGGTGGACGTGGGCTCCCCAGACAGCAGCTGAGTGCAGGCAAGCTGGGATGTTTCATCTCAGCATGTCTGCAAGACAGAGGTCTGGAGGTGGGACCATTCCTCAGGAGCTGGGGAAGCCACAGGCTCAGCTTCTGGCTGGGGCTCAGTATCGCCAGGCTCAGAGAGATGCTGGTGCTCCTACAGATGCAGATGTGTCCAAGGGCATGGAGACCTCCACTCACAGCATGCTTCAGTGCTTAACTCCCATTGCCTTCCTGAGGCAAAGACACATAATACCACTGAGGATCAGGGCCCAATGTGGTTTGGAAGATCCTGCTAGATACCATTCCTCACCTCTAGGTGTCTTACTTCTGAAATTCCATCCCAAACGCCCTCAGAGAACTTGGATGGTCTGCACACAACTTTTTCCTGGGTTGCCCAGTTGAAGGCCACTATTGCGATACTGGAAAACTTTCCAGGTTAGGTCTGAATTAGGTCTGACCTTGAAAAAGCCACCAAACTCCTAAGCTGGGAATGCTGCAGTGGCAATTAGCACATCTTAGACAATACACTGCGAGTCCAGGACAGATCTAAAAGCTTGAGAGGCAGACATACAAGAGTGTTATGTCCTCTGTCTGAGAGTCGAATTCCAGGGAGGGTGGAAACAGCAATGTAGGACAGCTGTGAGTATGCTTAGTATTAATATCAAATATAATGGTAATTCAAAACAGAGTCTTTTGGTACAGATCTGAACTGCACAAGCCAAGTTATGAAATTATATTAGCAGCTGGATCTGTGAAGCAGCTGAGACTAAGTTGGCCAGCAATTGCCATATGTCTCATCTGCAGAGAATATTTAAATAAGTAAACACAATGAGTTAATAAATACATAAAATAACTTTGCAAGATAAGCAACTCTGTGCTAGTGGAGTGGCAGGTTGTCAGAACGATCACATCCAGTGGAAAGTCTAAAAGGGAAAAATTTAGATGGCACAATGCTGGATTTTTTTTGAGTATTCAATTGACTGAATAGCATAACCCAGAATGGTGAACATTCATAATGATCTTTATCTGCTGGCAGGTGAGAGAATCCTGTTGCCATTGCCAAAGCCTTAACTCATCTTGGAAACATACACTGAAACCTTTCAAAGACCTTCTAGCTACATCCCTGTGTAGGCAGAAGGGACTATCATTTTAACAGCATCAAAGGTACAGAAAGTCATGCTGCTTTCCAGTAATTCCCTAATAACACCTAGAGGGTGAAACAAACCTGCTGGTGGTCTAATCTGAATGAAAGGAACAAAAAAATGCTAAATGCTGATTCTGGGAAAGAAATTATTCCTTAAAAACAAGCCAGATGGATCCAGTGTGCTGAATTAATTTTTATTTGTGTATAAATCTAAAGGTCTAAACCTAGGGAGGATTTCAGGATTTGACCCCAGAGAAGCTCTTGAGGGACCACCAGAATTCAGACTTTTTATTAAGAACTCTCTTTGAACAGCAGATTGAAGGGCTTGGGCATGAGGTCAATGTCATCCAGTTCCTCAGCCTCATCCACAGGCTTCTAAATACATCCAAGCCCCTGAGCAGTTCACTCTGATTCTGAAACACATTTTTTTATTGACAGAGAAGAGAGAATATTAATTGCATACCATGGACATTTTTACACAGAATTTTTTTGTAATCTCAGCATCTTCCTAGAAGATGTCAACAGTTTGATTCTAATAGGCTTTAGCAATGCATGGTACTATCAGTTTACCAGCCTCGGCTCTTTTGCTTTGGGTGGTACAAAATGTTACTGAAAATCAACGCTGCTATTAACAATAGGTGCTCAAAGTGATATTTGCAGTAATTTTAGAAAAGTTCAAAGCCCAAGTTTGTTTTGGCTCTCTAAACTAGAGCACATAACGTTATTTTAATTTAGAACAGGACCTTGCTTCAGTGGGTGGATTCAAACAGGACTGATTGTTTTAAAGATGCACAAGTTGAGTCCTTCTGACTTCATTCTTGTTCGCTCTCCTTTTATGGAGAATGGGATAAATTCAGTCATTCAGTAGAATCAAACCACATCCATTCAGGTTTCACGGGTTTTATTTCCAAGAGGTGTAAAATCCCTGCTTTAACATAAAGCAGTAGTGCTTCTCTCCATCAAGGCTTCCACCACTGAGAAAGGTTTACCCAAGAAGGCAAACAGCTGGGTAAAGAGCTGATATATGAAAGTAGGTCATATCTACACCAACTATCAATAGCACTTTTTCCTTGCCTCTTGCAAGTAATTCATGAAAAAGTTAAATTTTATAAAGACTGGTTGTGATGTGTAGTGGACTAAATGGTTGAGATGCTCAGTGGATTAAATGGCTTAGAGGACAAATGCTTTAGGATTCAGTCTGAGTGGTGGAAACTGCACAAATAAATCCAGTTGCCATCCCAGGGTACTCTCCCCATTTTGCTCCCTCATATCTGCCAGGCAGGGAAGGCAGAAGAGTTCTGCACTGTGGGTTTGTACTTCGGTTCACTAACACCTTCCCACCTCTCTGAGCTCTTGGCCAATAACATGAAGGCTCCATACCCACAACAATGGACATCAAAGGTAATTTGCACTTTCACTGCCTGATTTGAAGATGCAAAATATATTGAGGGGTTTTGTTAATGATACAGACAGGTATGAAATATATCCTAGTGCATGGAACAGAAGAGTGAAACGGCTTGAACCAACCAGACAGAGCAATCAGCCCAAGAGCACAAACACACAGAAATATGATGGGTATGAAATCATTCAGAGCCAATCAGTAAGCTCCAACTTCTAAAGCAATTTCATAATTGAGTAATGGGACACAGCAGGGTCTGAACTATTGTGTATTATAATCTGAATGGAATGCTGTGAGAAGGCTGGAGCAATCTGATCGCACCGAGCCCTCGCTCACCAGAAATGCCTTTGACATATTTCCTTAGCACGCAGCAATGAGAGCGGAGTAACTGCTTGTTAATGACACCCTGATGGGTTGTCTGCAGCACTGAAACTGAGATAGCATAGATTGGAAAGCATGTGCCTCTCCTTGGCTGGAGTTAACACACCGGCCCCCACAGACTGCCCACCCACTGCAACCTTAATCGCTGGCATGCCTGTACAATCACCAGTTTCACTTCACTACATATTTCCTCCCCCAGAACTTCACTTATAAAACAAGAGGCACTAATAATCTGAGATGATCCTACGCCAGCCTCCTGTCATGGCTTAGTGCTCTTGCTCCGTGCTGGCTAACCCATGGCTATCTGCACAGATATATAGGCTGGGCTCTTTTCCCTTCCTCTTTTTCAGTCCCTCCTTGGATATTTATGCACTAACTCAAGCAAAAAAAATTACCTCTTTCTGTTTTAAAAGATATCACCATACTGCACCCTCTTCACCCCTTCTCTCTCTTTTACTTGCAGACAAGCCTGGAAGGAGACAAAAGCTGGGCTCTGGAAGAGTTTGACAGGCATACAGGATGGATGGTTTGGGGTTTAGATCCCAAGAGGTGTGTGGAAAGCAGGGCAAACCCTCAGTCTGCTGTTAGGCAAAGGCTGAATTCTGGCTTCTGTACTCCTGGCCAGTGGAACCACTTTGGGGAGAGGGAAAGGGTGCAGCTCTCTGGGGAGCAAGGGACAGGCTTTGCTGGAGAAAGCTGCAGTGGGTGCAGCAGCAATGGCAGAGTTTGCATCACAAGAGCAAACAAGGACACTCCTGCAAGGATCAGGAATCACAATAGTGGTGGGGACCAGACTCACAACCAAGCCTCAGAGGTGATGGAAAGATCGGGAACCAGAAGGGACTTGTGCAAGGCATTGAACCAGCCACTGAACCTTCTTGGCTTGCAAGGGATCCTCTTTCCTCCCTCAGAGAGCAGTTTGTTTTTCCAGTGCTTACACGGTTTCAAGAAGCAGCTTTGAGCACTCTCGCTCTCGTTCAGCACTTCTTCTTAGAGTTAAGAAGATACCAAATGTTGCTGCAGTGTGTTATGGGCCTGACATGCTCCATCAGCTGAAGCCCCACCAGATAAAGATATGGGAATGAGGCACATTTTCAAAGTTCCTCAGTGCTCCTGGGAACAGTTGAAGGAATTCTTGCTGCAGAACCAGACTTTCAAAGGTCCCTAAAGATACAAGGAAGCTCCAGCTGGGAGTTCATAAATGGGTTTCTAGACTTTGAAACTAATCATAGCACACACAGGACTGGATGTCCCAGGAGCTCCACTCCCAGCAAGTCCCAGCACCTCACTGTACAGGGTGGGACCTCTGGCCCACCCAGACTTGAGGTTGCTCTGGCGGAGAGACGGGCAGCCTGGTACTGCCAAGGGTCAGGATTCAAGAATAAAGCCAGCAACAAGAGCTGGAATGGGCAGAACTGATGCAAGAGAATGAAAAAAAAATGGGAGTTGGGCTTGGAAACTGGAAAGGCACTTTCAAAAAATGTATTCCACATAATTCTAGTTGCTTTAAATACCAGGCTGTCTTCTCTCCTCTGCCCAAGAAGTTGTTTTCACAAAACCTGTTAAAAAAATCTCTTGCTAAATTCCAAGCTTACAAGGATGCTGCCCAAAGATCACTCAGGCTTCTTGCCAGAGGAGTTACTGGATAGATTTTTTCCCTGAACCGAAAATGTTAAGCCAATATTGAAGAGTCTCAGCAAGAATGATGGATATCTACAGCCAGGTGCAAACATGGGAGAAACCTATTCCTGAGTGTTTCCTGCACCCTTCAGATCAGGAGGGCCTGGCAATGCCAGCAGGAAGGCTCCCTCTGGTTTTAGACAGACTTTAATCAGGCCCATGTGAGCTGTGTGCATGCATGCAAGGCAGTCTGGATTTGGACTATCAAACACTCACAATAAACAACTTACTAATAAGCTATAGACCAAGATGTTCTGTCTTTTCAGGGATTATTAAAAAAAAAAAAGGCTTCCAAATAACAAGTTTCTCTGGGAAAAATACAACCTTTTTATACACACAACTTGCATACTGGAATAAAGGCAGCAATACTCACATAAATTATTCATTACAAACTACCCACCCAGTTCTTGAAGCCAGTGGTGCTTTTGCTATACCTGGAGCTGTGGAAAAGTTAGGGTCACCTCAGAGAGACGGGAAGGGTCGCTATAACCAGCCCTGGGACATCCAGCCAGACTGAGCTGATGGTGGGAGCTCCTGACCTGGTGTTTGCCTTCAATCCACATCAAAGGCAATCAGAAGAAGCCATCCCCAATGTTTCCAGAACATCAGCATAAAAATAATAGTAAAAAAAAGATCAGGCACTATCAAAGCAGATGATAATTGATAATTATTTGATTTCTGTATCAAAAACAATGTGGCAGCAGGACCAGAGCAGTGGTTGTCCCTCTGTGCTAGGCACTGGTGGAGACACATTTCAAGTCCTGTGTCCAGTTCTGGGTCCCTCACTCCAAGATAGACATTGAGGGGCTGGAGTGTGTCCAGAGAACAGAACAGAGCTGGGGAAGGGGCTGGAGAATCAGCCATGTGAGGAGCAGCTAAGGGAGCTGGGGAGGCTCAGCCTGGAGAAAAGGAGGCTCAGGGGGGACCTTCTGGCTCTGCAACTCCCTGACAGGAGGGGGGAGCCGGGGGGGGTTGGGCTCTGCTCCCAGGGAACAAGGGACAGGAGGAGAGGGAACGGCCTCCAGCTGTGCCAGGGGAGGGGCAGGTTGGACATCAGCAGGAATTTCTTCACTTAAAGAGTTGTTAAATATTGGCAGGGGCTGCCCAGGGAGGTGGTGGATTCCCCATCCCTGGAGGTGTCCAAGGAAGGACTGGCCGTGGCACTCAGTGCTCTGGGCTGGGGGACAAGGTGGGGATGGTCACAGGTCAGACTTGATGATCTTGGAGGTGTTTTCTACTCTTAATGATTCTGTGATAAAGCACCTGTTTATCAAGAACTGCCCAAGGGTCAGCAGAAGCAAAACAATAGGATTTTACTGCAAACCAGAGCAAAGCTCTCAAGGTTTCCACCTTGAAATATAAGTTATGAGCAAACAGTATCATCCATGTTTGCTAGAATGCCTTTGTTCACTGTTGATGCCAAACACATGTAACTGGCATGTAAGAGCTTCCATCTCCCAATCTCAACTTACTGAGCCCCCGTGGACCATCCTGAGGAAAGCAAAGCTTTGGCACAAACACACACCCTTGGGGTCACAGCATATGGTGCATTAGCATTTCACAAAACTACCTGGCTTGTATCATTTCAGAGTTGTATTCTACCTTCTTCAGGCATCCAGAGAAGGTCTTATCTACTACCATAAATGTATCACACATACCTTCCAGCTGTGAAACTCTTCAGAAAAATCCTCCTGTCATATAACAGTCCAGATGCATGACAGTTGAAGAAATCAGGAATTATTCTGTTGTCTTCCTACATTTTTCCCGTGCAGCCATGGCCAGATGGTGCCGTGTACGTGGGGTATAGGTAGCAGCTGCAGCTCCTCAGGTTGGGTTGAGCCTGGCTGATCTTTGCACCTAGAGACAAAGCAGCACATCGTTAAGTACCCAAGAACTGGGCACATATTTTTCTGCCTGACAGTTCTTAAGTGTTAAACTATTATTATTTTTTAGCACTTCAAGTATATACTTTAACTAGTTTAAAAGTAATTACTGGAAGTGAGGCAGTTGTGGACTTTGTGCTTGTTTCCTCTTGCTCTGAAACCAACAACAGACCAAAGTGGGCTTCCAGACTTACTAGACAGTTAAGATTGCTGGGCCATGGATGTACATGAAATCCCTTCACAGGAGATTAGGTGTCAGTTTGAACCAGCAGTTCCTCAGAACTGATGTTCTCCTTTGGCAGAGGCCCCTCCAGCAGAAGACATGAGTGCACATTCCAGTGTGTGTTCCAACAAACAGCTCCTCTTGCTATCTTCCTCCTACTTTCACATCGTACATCTGCTTGAAATGTGGAGGCTGATTTAGGACCTGACTTTGGCTCCTGACAAAGGCATTCAGACTTGTCAGTCTCCGCAATGGTGCTGTGAGAGGCCTTGATAACAACTTGGGCAGGATCCGCTCCTAGAAGCCAGCACCTAAGGCTGGGCCATCTGGACACCCACGAAGTGTCAAACACTGTCATTCTTATTTAGCCCAGCTTTCTGCTCAAGTCAAACAGTATTTGATGAGTGACTGCTAAAATGCTCAGGGTTTGACCCTTGTGTGCCTGCCTCGCTGTCTCCAGGCCCTCCCAGCAGTGACGATGGTCTGCTCATCAGCTGTTGACTCAGTTTGCAATAGAGCCAGCTGAAAATTTTTCAACACAGCAATTTCTCATCCAGTAAAGTCTATTCAAAAATCAAAATATTTCTCAGCAGTTTGTCAATTTCAATGAAATTCTACAACAGGAGATTGTCAAAACATGGTGTTTCATCACCACCACAATGGTTCTTCTCAATGGCATTGACGTGCTTTGTTTCATTTTGGTCTTTTTGATTCCACTGCTGCAAATAGTTGAATATTGACTCAAACCTCATAGATATTTCAGATTTTGCACTGCCTAATGTATTAGTTTTCCTGGTTTTGCATAATAGCAAAGTAGAAACAAGCCTTAGAAACAAGGCTTTCTTTTCTGAATTGTTTCTAAATTTATATTTCATAGGAAACTTCCAAATGTCACCTTTTTATCTTGATTCATAACAAAAAGAACTGGGGAGTCTCAGAGCTTCTCCTGGAATGGAAGTTCCACATTCTGACCAGCTCCTGTTAACACTCAGCCCTCACCCAGTTGAAACCCTTGGGTCTGTGGGAAGGTCCAAGCTAGATCTGATTCACAAATCCAGCAAGAGCCAGACAAGACAACTGGCAAACCAGCCCTTTGTGAAACTCAGGGAATCATCACGGCTCTGATGGAGCCCGCCCTCCTTGTGAGGAGAATGTACCTCAGCAACAGAAACCAGACCCTAAATCAAATCAGATGCAGCTTGAAATATCTATCTACTGTTCTTCTGGGAAGGGGAATTGTATTGGAACAAATCCTCGGAGTTATTTTACTCCTAAGATGGGAGGAAGAAAATAAAATCTGAATGTAGTTTGGCCAAAAATGAGGGAAATGATAGAGGAATGTGAAGAAACTCAGGCCACTGAAGTAAGAGCACCATTTGAGAGCGAACAGGCAAGCCTCCCCACAGGCTTTGGTTGAGAAGCTAGAACTCACACCAGATCCCACCAAAAAGCAGAGGAAACCCTTCCTGGTGTAAGTCACATCACAAGTGCTTGTGAAAGACGTGATCACCCAGTGGGGAATGTCAGATCTGCACAAGATTCAAGCAATCTCTCCTCTTCCAGATGGGCACTATTTGGACAGAGGTGCTCCATTCTTTCTGAAGGTGCCCTCATGACTGCTGGAACTCACCTGCCATCTGCTCGAGTTTGCTGGTTTCAGATGATGTAGCTTCTTCCTGTGTTTTTGGTGATCACCTGCCGGTGCAGGGAAGGAGAGGGTGGGTGACCAAATAGGCTGTTGCAACATGGAGTGGAAGTTATCTGAAGAAAGATAGAGGAAGCAGGAGCTGGCAGGATGAGATGTGATCTAAACAAATGGTTCCACACTTTTCTAGAGGAGCCATCCCAGAAACCCAGTAGTACCCAGGGGAATGTTTGCCTTAGAAAAAACTTTGATCCTGTTCTAGGGCTGTTTCTAAGATCACCTGTAAAATGACTTCACCTCTACAAGGAAAATCAAAGGTGGTGCTGCAGTTCTAGGAGCTGAAGAACCTTGCCTGGAAGACAATTTAAGAGATCAGCTAATTCCAAGTTGATCATGGCCAGATTGTTCCAGTTCCCTCAGCCTTTGCTCCTACACCCACTAGTATTTTGTTGTACCTAAGCAGACTACAGCCTTTGGATCACTTTCAAGAGGAACGTGTTCAATCTATGACCTCCTCTTCTCTCCACTTCCCTGAGGGCCCTACAGCCTTTTCCCCTTGTCATCCAACTGGAGCTGAGTCCAGTTGCGAAATGACTACGCTCCCCAAAAAAAGTAGAGGCAATGAGTTTTCCATCTCATGGATGCCCACCCCCAGCCAAAGGGTTACAAACTGCAAGGTTAGATCACAAGCAAAACAGGGTGGGAACTTCCTAGCAGAGCTAGGAAGCCTCTCAGGGAAATTTCAGTGCAAATAAATAATATATTTTAAATATGACTGATGTGGAGCCCCAAATATTGGAGGCTCAAGCAGAGCCCTGAAGACCAGAGGCCCCTCTGAAGTGCTGCAATTGCAGTGCACTGACCATGTGCAAGTGGAGAGCACAGTGACAGAGCCAGGCTGCAGCTGCGCAGCACTGGCCTGGGCAATGAAATCAAGCTCAGACAGGAAGCAGTTTTCCTCAACAGTAAGCTGCTATTTTTACCCATCTCAGTTCTCTAACTAAAGTCACATTAGAAGTCAGTGGACTGAGTTCTGCTGCCTGGCACAACAGCACCAATCTCTGAAGGTGTTCCCTTGCCAGTAGTGGGGCTGGGCAAGGAGCAGTCAAGGCTCCCCTCTCTACCAGCACCCACCTGATCACCTCAACACCCCTCAGTCATCAGTGTTGTCTCCACAGGTCAGACCACCAAGGACAAAAATTCCAGTGGACACATCTGCCCTGTGTAAGAGGAGCAAGGTAGAACGGTTTCCCAAGTCACATAGCGCAGTGTGAGCTCAACGGACTGCAGCAGGGTAGCTGCAGGTGTAGTTAGCTGCTCCATCACTTCCACCAGGCACTGACCTGGCAGCTGCACCACCCAACACACAGCATTAGCCTCCAGGAATTACAGAGGAGGAGCTGCAGGGCATGGATATGTCCAGTGCTTTACTCTCGCAGCTGCTGCATGAGTACCTCATGTTGCTATTTATACGTGGAGGCGATGGTTTCCTCCAGCTTCCTGAACGCCCCTGGCCCTGAGTCACAGCCCTCACTCCCCACCTCGGGGGCTGCAGCTGGGCTGGGCAATACAGGCAGGCTCCATCTCCCACTTCGTGCAAGGTGACAGCTCTGTTTGTTCCCCATTTCTCCTTCTCCCCACCCCACAGAGGCGATGTGGGCTGAGGGAGTGGCAGCACTTCCCAAATCCCAGAGCAATAGATCTGAAGTGAAGTCACGAATAACTGCTGCTTCACGGGAATGAACTGGAAAATAGAGCCGTGAAGGGGGAACATGGTGTTTATGCCAGAACCGCTGACATCTAGTAACACCAAAAGAAAGCAAGGAGGGGGAACATCACCATCCCTCTCTCAAATGGTTGATTTTCCCCCAATTTCTGCGCCTGAGTGTGGGAAATCTGAACTCAGCTGGAGTAAGGTGGAGTGGGATGGGCAGGGGTTTGCAGCTCTGGCAGAAATGATCCCCTAGCCCTGCGTCTCACAGAGGGCTGCTCGGTGGAGGCTTGGTGCACAGCTGGAGATCTGTGCCATCCTCCTCCCTGCTATTCACCATTATGTTCATTCCTTCAGCTCCTTGCAGCCTCACTTGATGTATGTGCACATGAAGTGACCAGAATGTCTCATCGCACCACCCTGATGCCATCATTGTTCTTTTTAAGCAGATGCTTAATACCAGAAAATGCTCTGATTGCCAAAGGTTCGGTCTCACTGCCATGCCCCCTGCTCACCCAGGACCCTGCCATGCTGTGCACTGCACAGACAAATCGGGAGGCTGAAGACTAGACTTAATGAAAACATATAAATTAACATATGCCTCCTAGGGGAGTTGTTAGGCTTAGCTCATTAGTGGTTTAAAGCATATCCAATGCTCTAAGTTATTTGTTTGTTTGTATTTTTGCAGCTGTCCTTAGTTTTCTTAGGTCAAGTAGAGGTGTGAGGTCCAAAATAGCATCGGGATGGCTGAGCTTATGTTTCCAGCCCTGAAAAAACAATGAAGTGCTAATAAAAAAAAAAAGGCCTTGTGAGAAAGATTTCACTCCAAATCCCTTTGCAAACAACACACACAACAGCATGGAAATGCAGGAGCCTCTGCTCCCCAGGGAGGGGAGCTGCTGCCAGCTACTTGGGAGGAGAAGTGGAATCTCGGTGGCCTGGGGAGAAAACTTTGGACACAGATACCAGAGTAAGACAAGTCTCTGGATCTTTGCTCTCTATCTGCAGCTTTGCAGCTCAGCTGAGCGGCTGACATGGGGGCAGAGGAACCTGAGCATCCGATCGCACTGGTTGCGATCCAGTTCTGCCTGCACAGCTCCAAGGGAGCATCCCCAGGTCCTGCTGTGTGTGTGCCTCTCTCGAGTAGAGGCACTTTTAGCCCAGGCTCATTCTCCACTTGTCACCCAGTGAGGGGGTGCATGCTCTCAAAATACAGGGACCACACCTGGGCTGCAGGGAGCGGCTCTTCCTCAAGAAGCTGCTTTCCCCCATCCCCTGTCCTGAAAAACAAAGAGGTACTTGAAGCAGACCTGGTCATATTTTAAAGTGCTACTCCTTTTTGCAGCTGAGCACAGCAATACAGGTCCAGAAGTGCACGCAAAGGGATAAGTAAGGATTAGAAGCTTCAAAAAAATGCACAGAAGTGCTGTCACCCCTCTCTGGAGGGCACTGAGCACACAGAGCAGCTACACATCCCTGTGCAGTCTCTGAAAGAGAAAAGCTCTAACTTCTTCTCCAGGTGGTGATGTTGGATTGGACCTGCATATCTTTGCATCCTGAAATGGAAAAACATCAAACTGGAGTTGAAGATCGCCATTTCTGCAGGCAGCAGAGCCAGTTCTCCAAAGGGCTTGGTCTCATTTTGTCGGGTGTCAACATGTCACTGGTTTGAGATCTGCTGGATGAGAAGCAGCACTGAGGGGATGCAATGGCTCAGGGCAGGCCGGGGCAGCATGAAGATGGTGTGCCGATGGTAGGGCAGGATATGGCTCTCTGTGGCACATTCACCATCAGAATCACAGAATCACAGAATGTGCTGGGTAGGAAGGGACCCACAAGGGTCATCCAGTCAAACCCCTGACCCTGCACAGGACCATCCCCAAGAGTCCCACCCTGTGCCCCAGAGGATCATCCAAACCCTCCTGGAGCTCTGGCAGCCTTGGGG
Source organism: Cephalopterus ornatus (assembly GCA_013396775.1). NCBI lineage: Eukaryota > Metazoa > Chordata > Aves > Passeriformes > Cotingidae > Cephalopterus > Cephalopterus ornatus. Next base: position 164,450 of record VZRE01006217.1, on the reverse strand, counting down.
CTGTGCCCACTGCCCTGGGGAGCCTGGTCAGTGCCCAAACACCCTCTGGGGGAAGAATCTTTGTCTAATATCCAACCTAAATCTCCCCTGACACAACTTCAGGCCAAATCAGACTGAGCATTAAGGCAAAGCCTGCAAACCAACAGAGTAGTTATGTGAAGACCTCTCCACTTGTTTTGGTTGATTGCATCAGACATGTGCCATCATTTTTTAGCAAAGAAACTCCACTAAAATTAAGTGACCCCTCAGTTCATGATGGCATCTCCATTCCTGGGTATAAACATTGCTGGGAGGTGATGGAAGAACAAGCCATCAAGCAACACTCTGATGGAAGCTTTATCCCTGAATATTGCCCTGAGCACAGCAGGAGTTACTGCTCAGTGTCCTGCCTTTGAGAAGAGGTCAGGGAGAGTCTTCTCACAAGATCCCACTCTTTCTACAGCAGTCATTAACTGCAACCATCTTTGCCATAAAGAGGGAAAACTGCATCTTTAATGCCTCAGAGACAGAAGTCAGCCTTTCTAGAAGGTTTATTGCAGTGTCCAGTGATGGGGTAGCTTTTTGAGCAGCAGTGAAGCACTTGGACTGTCCTTCCAATTTAACAGCAGCCTCTTAACAAGCAACCCCCTTCCCTCCCCTGCCACTCCTGTCCCCAGTTCCACCTCACAAGTTTAATCTTAGAAGTGACTAATGATAGGCTCAGCTCAGGCGAAACTATGATTCCATGAAAACCACTGGGATTCTCATTTTCTTTCGTGGAGCCAGAACCCCACCAGCCAGATTTCAGATGGGCAAGAAGAGGTTCCCTTCCAAGCACAGGAGGTGCTGTGTGGTTGCAGGAAGAGTTAAAGAAGACCTCAGCCAAGGCTACAAACCCTGTGAAAGGGCTCTGCTGTTGCCTCTGCCTGCTAAGCTGCGTTCCAGCTGGCAGGACAGAAGCTGGGGGCAGGCTTATCTCACGCCAGTCAAACTCAAGCCCATTCCAAGAGAGTTTTGTTGTTTTGATCCTTCTTCGAGGGAATGAGCTCAGATGAAACTGAAGCAGGTGCTAATTAAAAACAGAACTGTTTGTCTAAGTGGGCTTTTAATTACTGTAAATATACGTCAAAGAAAGTTGCAAAGAAAAATAGTAATTTCTTGTGCTACCTGCCATTTTCACTTGATTACCATCACACTTTTCTGTAGGGCAAAAACATCAGTCGTTCATAACAAACTCCTCTCTTGGGGGCTAGTGTGAATTGAGAGCTGTGAGGCCCTGCCATGGGTTCCAAAACTAGCAGCATAATGTCTGTAACAGACATGCTACCTAATTAAATTGTTAGGGAACAGGCTTTTATATCTTTAACACCTAATTTACTATTGTTTCTTTGAAAGTGTTTGGCTTCTCTGTGGTTTTTTGGGCCTCCCTTCTCAGTTTTACGATGGCTTTTAAGTTTTTCGTGTGTGTTTCAACTAAATAACCATTCTGGAAGTTTTGTTAGGGTCCCGGCTCGAGTCAGACCAAGGGAAACAGGGGCCTGTTTTACTGTTGTTCATGCTGGGTGAGTTACCACTACCGTGCTAATTATGTAATTACCCTATTTTAATAGCTATTGTATACTGCTTTATTGCTAACAAATCTTATTTCCTCTTTCTTTGCTCACTGATGGAACAGTAAAAGCATAAGGACACACACAAACATTATACAACACTATAAACCTCAACACCAGAGTTAGCAGGGCTCTAACCATAAACAATCATCAAGGCAGCAGGCTTATGCAAATCTGCTCGACACTAATGATGATATAATTCTTGCTTACTGGAAAGACACAAAATTGAATTAATTTCTCAAAAACTAAGTTCTATACAGCAAGAGCTGCTAGTTGGTGAGTTTATAAGGTGCTCACCGCAAAAGTCATGGGCTGTTCCTGAGATGTTTGGACTGTGCTATACCAGAAATGAGTAATGAATGTGTTAATCAACTACTTCCTCCCTTTTATTTGAAAAATCATTAAATACTTGGCCCCAGAGAGGTGGGGGAACGTATGTTCCAAAATATTCCTGAATTTTGCATAGTCGTTTGGAGTCCATGGCTGACAGGACAAGGTAGGGATGCACGCTGAGATACCAAAGTGCGGCAGGGCAGGATGAAAAGGGGAATATATTACCCAACCAAATGCATCCAAGTGCCACTGAAATCAGAAAGTGTGAAAAATGATGCATTAGATAAAAAATTATGAAAAGTATTAATCGAGGGTTTGGAGGTGGGGGGAGAACAGAATCCAGCATCTGTTGTCCGTAAGAGAATCTGTGCTCAGCCATTAAACCAAACCAGCATTCAGGCAGGACAACTAGAACAAGAGCTGGAAATGGCTTCTGAAATTATACCAGAAGCCAGCACAGCCTGGGGAAGACCTCATCCGGAGTCCTGCATCCAGGTCCAGGGTCCTCAATACAAGGAAGGCACAGACTTGCTGGAGTGCGTCCAGAGGAGACCACAGAGATGCTCTGAGGGCTGGAGCCCCTCTGCTCTGGAGACAGGCTGGGAGAGCTGGGCGAGCTTGGCCTGGAGAAGAGAAGGCTCCATGGACAACTTAGAGCCCCTTCCAGTGCCTAAAAGGGGTTTATGAAAAGGAGAAAGAGGGACTTTCTATACAGGCAGATAGTGGTTTGACAAGGGGCAATGGCTTCAAACTGCCAGAGGGCAGAGTTAGATGAGACATTAGAAAGAAACTCTTGACTCAGAAGGTAGTGAGGCCCTGGCACAGATTGCCCAGTGTAATGGTTTGGATCTGGCTTTCCCGCTGAATGCTCAAACCTTACAGTTTGCAGCCTCTCCTCCTCCCACCCCCTCTATGAACACAAGGGAAAGGGAGAAGGGAAAAGCTACTGTAAACACTGAAATGACCAAAACAAAGCTGTACAAAAAAATATATATGTATTTACGCTTATATACAATTAGAATACTATGTACACAGAGGAAGGGACCCCAAACACCTCCACTTGAAGGGAAAAGGGAAAGGGAAAACCCAAAACAGATATGCACAATCAAAACCCGGGAGCAACCAAAAAGAACTAACAAAAGAAAATCTTACTACTCCCCTTGAGATAGCAGAATCGCACCAAGCGACCGCCGGCACTCTCCGCCTCCCAAGGCCCACAAGGCCTCACCGGGCCTCACTCCTCCACACGAGCAGAGCCGACAGCAGAGAACCTGCTCCCGGGTCCACCGGAAGGGGAAGAGGAGGAGAGGCTTCTCCCCCTTCTTATTTATACCCTGGTTTATGTAAAAAATCATATGGAATACTGCGAACATGACCACTTCTTCGGTTACAACCTGGTTACTAAGGAAGGCCTAGAATCAAAACCACTACACCCAGAGAAGCTGTGGCTGTCCCATCCATGGAAGTGTCCAAGGCCAGGTTGGACGGGGCTTGGAGCACTCTGGGCTAGTGGAAGGTGTCCCTGCCCAGGGCAGGGGGCTGCACCTGGGTGAGTTTTAAGGTTCCTTCCAACCCAAACTATTCTATGATTCTGTGATTTTATGATCCTGTGATTCTATGATTCTGTGAAATAACCTCAAAGAAGTTGCAGATACTTAAGAGAATGAGCTGCAAGGGCGTGAAAGGGGGCACAGAGAACTCCTGGGAGCTCTCCCTTGGGGAGAGGAGGCTTTCATGGCAGAATCCAGCTCAGGCAGCAGTCCCGCATCCTGAGACCATTTCCTGAAGTAACAGCAAGGAACACACCTGGGGGTAGCTAAAATGTCCAGAGGGCTGAAATCTCAGATAAGGGATGCCAGTGTGTTCTGAGAGGGGACGAAGATGAAGTAAAAAGCATGAGGCCTCTGGCATTCACAGGGATGAGAAAGACTCTGAGATGCAGCACCCAGGATTAGAAGCAACAGGCAGGAGTAGAGGGGTTACACTGAGCAACAGAGTCCCTGGCACATAGAGTTGAGGAGTGGAACTGAGAGAAGGGCATTGCTTGGGGAGGAAATTCCCTCGTGTCTTGATTTCTGAATGCTAAGCTCTGCCATTATATATATATAAATATATATATATTTACAAATATATATATATATGTACTCATGTTATGATCTCTTAAGTGTAAATTAAGTCTATCCCATATGAAATTCCATCATCATAGCAAAACCCTCTTATTTTTTCCCACTCCTTGTTTTTCCCCACCACCATCTCCAGATCTCATCCCCAGTTTATCTGAAGGGGAGCCAGTCTCCAGGCAGGTAAAACACACATTGAATTCAGCTGGACTTTCAGCTGGTGTGATGCTGGTGTGTAGCACCATAAACCCTCGTGCCTGCTCATTTCCACTGACTGTGTTGGGCCCAGGAGGATCTCTGCAAACAGCAGCAAGCTCTGCCGCTTCACATTCCTCCTTAAATCCATCCCTTGCCAGCATATCTACTGAAAAATTGACAGCAAAAAACATTGCATTAGGCTGCTGGTGTGCTAAGACCACTGTCTATCATAGTGAGCAATATTGGCTCAGCTCTCCCTGCGCTCGCTCTCTGTCTGCACCCATCTGCTGCCTTTCCCCTCCCACCTGGGTTCGCAGCAATGGCACTGCCCATCCCTGGGGTCAGGAACAAAAGCTCTGGGGTGCTGGGGGGTAACAGGAGAGGCAGAGAGGCACACACATTGTATATGTATACGTATATGTATATGTGTATGTATATGTGTATGTATACGTATATGTATATGTATGTGTATGTGTATATGTATACGTATATGTGTCCGTATGTGACAGTGTGTATGTATAGGAGTGTATGTGTGCATGTCTATGCACAGGCATGTTTAGGTATATATATAGGTGTATATTTCTATCTCTCTCTATATCATGCAACAAAAGCACCGTGGGCAGCAGGGCAGGGGGAATTCTGCCCCTCTGCCCCCTCAGGTGAGACCCCCCTGCAGAGCTGCCTCCAGCCCTGGGAACAGCACAGCAAGGACATGGAGCTGCTGGAGAGAGTCCAGAGGAGGCACCAAGGCACCAAGATGGTCAGAGGGATGGAGCAGCTCTGCTGGGAGGAAAGGCTGGGAGAGTTGGGATTGTTCAGCCTGGAGAAGAAAAGCTTTGGGGTGACCAAACTGTGGCCTTCCAGTGCCTGAAGGAGCCAACAGGAAAAATTGAGAGACTGTTGACAAGGGCCTGGAGAGACAGGACAAGGGGGAATGGCTTCCCACTGATAGAGGGCAGGGTTAGAGGGGATATTGGTAGGAAATCCTTCCCTGTGAGGGTGGGGAGGCCCTGGCACAGGTTGCCCAGAGAAGCTGTGGCTGCCCCTGGATCCCTGGAAGTGTCCAAGGCCAGGTTGGATGGGGCTTGGAGCAACCTGGCCTAGTGGAAGGTGTCTCTGCCCACGGCAGGGTGTTAGAACTGGATGATCTTTAAGGTCCCTTCCAACCCAAGCCATTATATGATTCTATGATTCTACGATCTGTATCTGTATGTATTCAGTGGGGTCCAGCCTTTGGCAGTCAGTTCCTTGTTTCTCCCAGCAAGGTGGGGAAAAAAAGCAAAAAAATTGCCATCAGAAAACAGGACTTCCCTAAAATCAAAATGTCTGCAGAGCAAGCCTGTTTAAGCAGCTTATTCCAGCAGGAAAACTGAAGTATTTTGCTTCATGCTGGACCAAGAGGTACTTCCAGCCACCACAGAAGCTCTGAAGACACACAGTAATGTCAGTGTGCCCTGACGTAGCAGATAATGGAATTTGTCTAAGCTCTTCATGTGGTCAGAAGTTTCAATATTCTGAATTTTCCTGGTGTGTACACTCTGCCATTCCTCTCAGCATGGAGGCTACAGGCAGGCTGGGCTGGGTAGCACAGGCACGAACTTGCTGTTGTGCATCTCCTGCCCCTCCTGCCATCACGGCCCATGCACCTGACACTGCTCAAGCCTGCCCAGAGCCAGCCTGCAAGCCTGAAGTGTCATTGCATTATTGAAACAGTAATGCCACCATGGACAGCCCTGAGCAGGACAAAAAGCCCAACCCTGGGCTCTTCAGAAAGTCAACCTTGATCAGGAAAAACTTTTAACATGAGTTGCACCTAAGCAAGGGCTGACAGTGGCACTAGACACAATTGCACATGTTTTGGCTGGTACAGTGCTGGCTTCTCACCCTAGAGTGGCTTCTGACTCACCTGGTGACTGTATGGGGCAAGGTCTGTACTGCCTTCTCCCTTGCAGCACCTGAGATCCTCAGGAATGGTCCACCATCATTTAATGGCTGTATGAGCCAAAAACCACAGTGACAGCCTCTTAATATGTGCTCATTAGCAATGAGCTCTCATTCATGCAGGCATTAATTTTTAAAAATGCCACGCTAGCAGAGCAGGGAGCAGAAGCTATCCTCTCCATCTCCATTTCTGATACCCAGCTCATGTCTCAGCCACTCCCACTGCTTCTAGGACCTCCTGGGGAGTTTTCAGGAGAAGGTCTGGAGTCTTTTGCTCATGGACTGCCCCTTTCATCCAGACCAAGTTAGGTCAGGAGTTGCTGGAAGCCACCTTTGGAGGACCAAAAAGGCAAGAACTGGTGCACAGAGCCCAAGATCACAATGTTTCAAGCCTTTGGCCAGAAGCCTCACGTCTCTCTGTTCAGGGTGCTTTTGTGCTTCCCACTTTGCTGCCCCAAAATTTCATCCAACAGCCTCATCACCCCAGTTTGGTCTGTGGGGTATGACTGGCATCCCTGTGCCAACAGCCACAAAGGGGAAAAGCCTCAGCCAACATTGCAAACCCACATGGCAATTATTTACCCACAGGCATCTATTCTGAACTGATGACCACATATTAAGAGTTTAACACTATTTTGCAGCTGTTGATCCATACACTCAGTGCTCCATCCAGGTATGAGGAATGATCAGAGGGGTGGAGCACCTCTGCTATGAGGAAAGACTGAGACAATTGAGACTGAGACTAGAGAATAAAAGGCTTTGGGGTGACCAAATTGTGGCCTTCCAGTGCCTGAAGGAGCCATCAAGAAAGATGGAGAGAGGCCCCTGTTTACCAGGGCCTGGGGAGACAGAACAATGGGGAAGAGCTTCTACCAGAGGGCAGGGTTAGATGGGATATTGGTAGGAAATCCTTCCCTGTGAGGGTGGGAAGGCCCTGGCACAGGTTGCCCAGAGAAGCTGTGGCTGCCCCTGGATCCCTGGAAGTGTCCAAGGCCAGGTTGGATGGGGCTTGGAGCAACCTGGGCTAGTGGAAGGTGTCCCTGCCCATGGCTGGGGGGGCAATGTGTTGACCTTGAAGGTCCTTTTCAATCCAAACCATTTTGTGATTCTGTGACTCTGGACTGGTCCAGGAGACCAGCATTCCACCAGCTACTGCTGTGATAACATTAACTAAGATTGACCTGCAACCTCTGCATTTCAGATCTCTCTTTCATTTCCCAACTAGGCTTTTAGGATGGCCTTCAGAAGGGTCTAAACCTGATCACTTTGTCACAACCTGTGTTCCCAAGAGCTATATGGATGTTAGGTCTCTGAGTCCAGATACCATGTGCAAGCATCATTTCACCAGCTTCTGCCTTCCACCCTGAAGGAGTTAAGCAGAATTTACAGCATTTTCAACTTATATTACTCACTTGTATTGAATTATTCTTGGATCAGATATTAAATGGAGATTTTCCATATAATATCTGTCACAGATGGAAAAAAATCCATCATCTATGGATGAGTGTAATCCATTCATTGGTTTATGGATACAGCCCTCTCCAGGGATTGTCAGAAATAAACACGATGTCCCTGTTTGCTGGATTTTTGCATTTGGATTGCTGAGCTAGCTGAAAAAATGTGTGAAATCGCATGAAAGCCGACAGCTCCCTATTGACTAGGCATACGAACAAGCTCCCATGTGTTATTTATTCCAGCAAGGCCATGGACTGTGGCGTGCACATGAAATGCTAGCCCGCTCTGAAATTCGAGGGGATAATAATCAATAATGCTTTGTTTGGAACGCAGCTTTCATCTGCAGAGCCTGGAGCAGTGGCAGGGAAGCTGGGAGGAGGAGGGAGGGAGGATGCACAGACCCTCACTCAAAAGACAGAGCTGGAACCAGTCCCTCCAGCCCGGCAAACTCCAGGGACAAGTTGCCTGCTAACAGGGCACCTTTGGCATCTCAGACATGCTAAATTCATGGATTTTTGTTTGTTTGTTTTCTAAGGAAACAGTCTCTGACAGAGCAGCTTTCCAGTTACCTGCTATGATGTACTGCAGTGGTTAGAAACTACTTGTTCTTCTGGGAATTCCCAGGAGGAATTAAGGATATCAGCGTGCCCAAAGCAAGGGCACAGCAAGACAGGAAAAGGCAAACCTCTTTCCATCCCTTACTTTTATTCCTGAATACAGGGCTTGCTGCAGCATCCTTTTCCCAGGCTGGTCACCCCATGTCCCCATGGGTCACCCCAAAGGGGTTCCCCCTCCCGCTCCCTCTGAAGCAGTGCCTCTGCGTGGCACAGCTCCAGCACAGCATCGCCCTCACTGCACAGCTACCGCTCACTCGGGGATAATTAGTATTTTCCCCATCTGCTAGATGAGCTTGGGGAGGGGAGGCAGGGGAGCGCTGCCAGGGTGTGCTTAACTCTTCCATCCTCAGGCGTTTCGCTGTTGCTCCCCACTCCCAGGCTCCACGGCAAACCCATCTGGAGACCAGCAGATCTGGAAAGGTGGCCAGATCCTGCCTCCCATGGAGGAATTGGGAGGCTCTGTCCTGCTCCTGTGGGGCCCACCGCCAAATCCCTGCGGCACCCTGTCTGTGGCAAACCCACTGTTGTGCCCACCATGAGCAGCCTCCAGGTGAGCAGATTTGGGTTCCTCAGCAGGAGACACCCTCCCCAGCGCTCCAGCCAGCCCCAGCCAGGGCGCGGGCTGCCGTGCCCAGGGCAGCATCCTGTGGGCACCATTTGCATCCAGGAGACAAAGGAGAATGCTGACAACTGCATCCCAGATGCAGAGGCAGGATTAGTGCTGTTCTCGGCAGCAGACTCCTTTCCTGCATTAAAGTCAACACATCACACAACACTTACTTCACACCCTCCCTGGGGTGGCCGGAGAGTTCCCTTTCTAAGGTTAATACCTTCTCCTCTCCCAACACCCCAAGAGAAACAGGATATTTCCTAGCTAATTTGTATGTGTCTAATTTTCATAACAACAAAGCAAAGTCATGATTTGAGGCTTTTTCGGCTTTGCTTTATTTCTCACCGCATTCTCGCTCTCACTGAGTCTGTTTCCATTCCTCCACTCATTTCCCAGATTCCAGTATCCACAGGTTTCTGGGTTAACAACAAAATAACGCAGGCTGGAACCTGTTCAGATGATTTTTTAAAATTAATTATTTCTATTGTCTTGCTTGGAAAACCTTTTCCCCTCTCTTTCACCCTCCCCGCCAGGGAGTTCAAAGGGACATGTTCGCAAACACGGGCAGGGCAGTGCTTTCCACACCCACACTTGCCACCTTGAGGGAGGGAGCGGCACAAAAACTCGCTGGTGAACATTTGTGCAAATATTCATTTGGCATCTGCTAATGTCAAGTCTGGCTGGATTGGGGCTCAGAGCTGTAGAAAAGCAGAAATGAGTCAGGCAGACAGCAAAAGCTGAGCTCTTCGTTATGCAAACAGGAGCCCCTCGCAGCAGCTCTTGTGCACAGAGAAGGGGCTGCTGCTCTGTGTCATTTCTTTCGTGCTTTGTCCTGCCCTTCAGTTAAAAGGACTATTCTCATGCAAAGACCCTGGTGTGCTAAATACTGGACAAACCTCGAGCCCTGAAAAGCACAGCCTCAATAAAGCACAGTCCAACATGGAGAGCTTGGCATCCACGCACAAGCAGCAGCACCGGAACAGGAGCTGTCCTCACCCCTGTCCTTGTGGCTGCTTTATTGCCATTATTACACACAACTCTGCCCAGGACAGAGGAGGTACATGGAGTTCCACAAGCCTTTGGTTCTGCCAGCTCCCCAGCTGTAGCAGGAGATGTGCATGGCCATTCTGGTTGCAGAGCAGGTAGCAAGGGAGGGCTCACTGCCAGCACAAGGAAAACCTTCAAACAACTGCAAATAACCCACTATCTCAACATAATTGGGGCAGTAACAGCCGGGGCATGTGGCTCATTAATAAAATGTCTGCCTGTAGAAACAGCCAAGTCTAGATCCAGGGGACAACCTGAAATGTTGGAGTCAGTTCCCATTCACTCACCTGGTGACAAACCTCCCCTGAGCAAGCAGAACCTTGTGGGGCACAGCTTACCTCTCACAGCCACTGCAGAAACTTTATCCCTTTCATGTATATTCAATAGCACCAGTGCAGTGGCTTGTGGACCACACAATCTATAATTTACTAGTCAATTAAACAGGAGCACTATTGCTTCCTGGAAGGGATGCCTGCAGCACCAAGCATGTGGGTCCTGGGAAGGGGGTCACAGTGCATCCTGCTCTGGGGCTTCAGATACAAACTGCTCAGAAACAGTTCCATGGCAGTGGTTGGATTGGCCATGTCAACACAGCCCCAATTCACCCAAAAGCTGACCTCCTCACTTGTGCCTCGCTCTGGCTGCGTGCTGCCCTGCCATGGCTGACTCAGGGTTGGGGATAGGAGGACAGGTCCTGGCAATGCACTTTTAACCATGGAAAAATTCATCATTGCCATTTCAAACCTTATGAACTGAATAATCAGTGTCAGAGCTGGCCAGAATTCTCCACACATTTACAGATAAGCAAAGCCTTTTCATTGAAGGAAATCTGCAGTTTTGTCAAAAGCAGTAAACCTGGGACTTGAAATGCATTCTTTTCACATTTCAGTATTTCTAAACTTTGTTTCTAGGCTGAAAAGCAAAAAGGACAAAACTCCCAGTCATATTTCACCAGACCCCTGGCTGATTCCTGATTTAATGTTTGTTCATTGTTTAATCATCCCAATCCAACACCAGATGCAGCTCTGGCCTTGATGAAGGTGTCCCCTGGGTGGGGCCAGGACCAGGCACCAAGTGAGGGTGTCCCTAGGTGCCCTAAAGTGGTGGTCACTGGGTGCACAGTGGGGTCAAGGGCTGCTTCAGAGCACTGACTGCCATCCCACCCTCTGAGGGACTCTCTGTGTCCTGGGTCACAACAGCAGGAAGGGGTGCCAACAGCAGTGACTCTCCCACCAGCTCCTACAAAGTCTGGCTCCCTCCCCATTCCTTTGAATGGCTTCAAACTGACAGAGGACAGAGCTAGATTTGGATATTGGGAAGAAATCCTTCCCTGTGAGGGTGGTGAGGCCCTGGAACAGGTTGCCCAGAGAAGCTGTGGCTGTCCCTGGAAGTGTCCAAGGTCAGGTTGGACGGGGCTTGGAGCAACCTGAGCTCGTGGTTGCAGCGGGGTGGAACTAGATGAGATTGAAGGTCTCTTCCAACCTTAACCAATCTGTTATTCTGTGACACATCCCAGACAGAGAAGCTCTGGGAGAAAACTTGAGCTCCTCCAGGGTGGTGTGGGTTTAGGTGTAGGTGTCCAGCCAAGAGCAAAGGCTAGTTGCTTAATGATGCAAACAGCATCATGAAAGAAGTCCATGGAGCAGGACAGGCAGATGAGTCGGGTCTCCTGCTCTCACCCACCTGAGCATCGATCCCTGGGTTCCCCACCATCATCCCTCCCCACCCCAAGAGCTTCTACCCAAAGCAGAAGGGTCTTGGATTCCTGGGTTTGACAGAAAACATTGGGGAGATGAATCTGAATTCCTTCTAAAGACTTTTTTATTATTTATGACTGGGAACGATTCCCACCAGAAATGTGTAGCTGGTTATAATTTAAATGTTTTTCTAACTCGGGAAATTTCCAGGAAGGTCTGATAGTAAACACAGTAATGTGCCCACAAGTTACAAATCAGTGATTCTGTTTGTTTAACTCATTTACCCAGAAGAATAATGAATACAAAAGTGATGGTGGTTTTTGTTTGTTCCCTAAAACAATGTTATCAGTACATGCCCTCCATGCATTTTTACTGCAATTATAAGGGTTTTTCCAGCTGGAAAGTGAGTCAGCTTAACTTTTTTCTTTTAAACTAATGACCATTTAATGTCAGATAAAAGGTTTAGAGGAAAGGATTAAGTACAACTTTCAAAAGAGATGGTGGGAGATAATTGACTCAATTTACCCCCAATATCAGTGCAGGGCACCCATACTGGTGTGTTTGGAATACAGCAGAGCAAGGGACCCCATCCAAGACCCCACACTCTTCCCATGCAAGTGGGGGCTCACATTTTCTCCTTCATCAATCCCAGCACATCCAACATCTCTAACAGGTGTCCTGTTCCCTCCAGGAGGATGCAGTTCCTGGTCTAGAACTAGCAACACCTTTCAAACAGCAGAGAAGTTGCATGACAGATGTGCAGCTGATAATAAACCCCCCAAAAGTAGATCACGAAACAAAATGCTCCAGTTCAGATATTTGCCAGCAGACAGAGGCACAGACCTCCCCTGACTCTCTAACCTTGAGCTACAGCCACATTTTCACTTGCACCCACCACAACTTCTCTGGAAACCAAATAAGTTTTGCTAATCTTTCATCTCTGCATACTTCTTTGATCCATTTTCACTGCCATTTTCAAGAACTTGGGGTAATTTCTCCTTGAGCAATGAGTTTGTGACCTCTTTGCACAGGACAGGCTCCAGCTGCTTAAGATGCTGTCACTCCGCTCACTGCCAAATCTACCCTGGAGCCTTCTCTCCATGTCCCAGTGGACAGCGTGATGCTTTTCCCTCCGGATTTGAAGCTGCCAGGACAGGCTTTGATTGCTGTTCTGGTGTAGGAACCACTTGGCTTGGGTGGAAAGGTATTTAATGAAGCACAAACCATAAGGTATGCACTCCATCACTGCTCCCAGCTCCTTTGCTACACAGAAGTCACCTATAAATTTACATGTCATGAATTCCACTCAAGGGCAGGGTTTTGGTTTATTTGCCAAGTCAGTCCCTTATTGAAGGTGATCCCTGCCTCCCAAGGTGGCTATGAGCTGGTATCTGGCTTGTTCCATGCCTTTGGAGAGTGGTGCCCTGTGAGGGGCAGGAGAAGGGCTTCCCAGGCCTTGTGGCTGAGCAGGCAACAGTCAGTCCCACCACCCAAGAGATGCTCCTCTGCTTGCAGGAGCCACCTGCGAAGAGTGAGGGTCTGTTTTCATTGTCTTCTTTCAAGAGCATGACATGATCTCGGTTCACACCTTAAGGAGGTACGAAGCAAACATGCAGCCCTGAATCACTTGGCTGCTGCAGTAGATCGTAGATTAGGGCACCTTGGGCCAGGTTCAGACCACCCACCGCAGTGTCTGCCGGCAGCACCCGCCAGCTGGGCCCACAGCAGGGCTGCCCAGGCCAAACCCACACCTATGCAGGTGATGGAGAAGACACCCAGACACTCTGCAGAGCCTCAGAGCTTTCAGAGCCAGACTTGTCTCCCACCCAGCAAATCACACGCCATGCAGCCACTTGGATTCCCATAGCAAAGGGCCCTCTGTGTGCATGGATCTCCTTCTGAAATCATGGGAGAAGTCTGGCTGCAACATGCCAAATGGATGGGACTTGAACACCCATATCCTCCAGGCGACGAAAGATCTCAGCCTGAATATATGCAAGGAGCTTGTACAATCAGGCTGTGAAACACAGAGGTCAAAACTTGCCATGATCAAGATCAAACGAGTAATCCCAACTTCTCCACGCCCATAATGGGACCAGTTGCTCTTAGTTGCCTATCTGGCTGATGTGAAAGGCAGTGAGAGCTGGAGAAGATCTTGGTGACCCTGTGAGGCTGATAGTTCTCCTCTCCAGCTCCATACAACACGTTCCTGTCACATGCCCATGCTGGCGCTGCCTCTGTGGGGAGCACCTGAGGTGGTCCCTATGTGACACAGGAAGGGCTTTAGGATTCAAAAAGCACCAAGAGAAAAGGAAAAGTGGGGTTTGCAACCAGGGTGGCTGCCACGTGGGCAAAGGTCTCCTTGGGAGAGGTGCCTGTGGAGCTTCTTGTGGGGATGGAAACATAACAGACAGAGGTTGGACCCCACAAGTGTCCTGTGAGGCCATCATGGAGCATCTTTGCTGCTCTTTCAGCCAGCACAGGAATGTGAGAATAACAGGCCTATAAGGCAGGGGAAGGACTCAGAGCACACCTGGAGTTATTTCATGCTTTCTTCAGAGCTATTTTACATGGATGAAACAAGGTTGAACCACAATAGCTTTCACTGGGTGGGAAGGGTGAAGCACCATCTGTAAGGGGCTATGCTGCCCAACACCCTGCCCTTCCAAGGCTGGTCTCCAGTCTCCCATTGTCTGAACCTAAAGCTTAATTTCCATGCTGTATGTTAATTTTCCACAAGTCAAGAACCACTCTCTTTCAGCAGTTTTGACGTTTGCTGCCTTTCATTGAATTTCCTCTGTGTTGGGAGAGCAGGTGAGTGGGAGATCCCAATTTACTTTCTCTGCAGTCTAGACTATTCATTACTTTCCTGTCTCTAAATGAAGCAGGCACAGTCCTTTCAATACCTCCATAAAGCATTCCCTCACCAGGCCTCTAAGTATTTTCATTGTCAGCCTCTGAACACTTATTATTTCCACTATATACCCTTCTGAGATCAGATATCCAGAGAGGAGCTCAGTGTGTTAGCAAGGGTCTCCTCTGGACCTATGCTGTGAGCAGACAGGCTTTTGGAAATATTTTATGTCCCTCTCTTTAACCATCCTCCTATTTTGTTTTACTTTCACAACAGCAAGAAGGATAAAAGACTCCAGAGTCACTGTGAATGCACTCATTTCATGAGTGTAAATGATTACAATTAATGTAGAACCCAATGGAGTGCATGCACGGCTTGAATTATTCCTCACCGTGCCTTGCCTTGCAGTTGTCAAGGGTGAATTTTATCTGCCATTGTGCTGCCCATTCACCTAGCTTTGTGTGGTCTGACAATATCACAACCCAAGGTGGTATATGGTTGCAGGCACTGCCGCTCTCGTTATTTACAATGGCTAATTAAGATCCTGCTACAACCTTCATCCCACCCTTAATTCTTATGAAGCAGCCAACAAAAGGTTTTGATTTCCTTTTTGGCTGGAAGACCTTTTGGCTTCTGCAAAAAGGGGATTAAGAATGAAAGCACATAAAGGTATGTGCACAATCACAAAGTCATAACAGCTCTCTGAGTGCAGTCTCCCAGGAATGAAACGCAGCATTAGCAAGAAGGGCTAATTGGGACCGGTTTAAAGAGAGCGCATTGTGTAGCTGAGTCCGGTAACACTTTTGATCAGGCAGACAACACAGCCACAAATTGCTTTCTTCCCCCTCCAAAATATCTGACCCCTGCAGGAAACGGTGTTTTACCTTTCCCAAGGAATCCAGACAGACAGACAGGCAGACAGACGGTGCACACGAGCTGTGTGAGTGCCGTGGGTCGCACTGGCTGCTCTGCAGGGCACAGCCTGGACAAGCCCAGCTCTCTGCCAGCTCTGGGCAGATGCAAGGTCCCTATTGCACATGCTTGTGCTGGCTCTGATGGTGATTGCCAATGTCACTGTCATGGCAAGTTTAGAATCATTTGGAGCTGTACACATGCAGCTCCCCCAGACTCTCTCCACAGAATGCTTTGGGCACTGCCGTCAGCTGTGGGTTTATAAGCAACTGCTCCCCATCAGCTCTTTGCGTTCCAGTGGAGGTGGTGGGTGCATATCCCTGGTCTCGGGCTGCTTCCAGAGAGCCTCCCCACTACCTGCCGTGCTCCAAAACCTCCTCATTGCACGCCTTGCTCTGGAGCCTCTCGATTTTAAACCTTGCTCTGGAGCCTCCCCATTGCACACTTTGCTTCAGAGTCTTCTGATTGCACACTTTGCTCTGGAGGGAGCAGCACTCCCTCTGCCCTGTCCTACCCTGGGCAGGCACCCCTCAAAGGCTCTCCTGTGGTGCAGGGGTCCCCAGAGCCTGTCCCCAGCCCAAAGGCCTCCCCTCCTAGTCCCTGCGTCACCAAGGCAGCTCTGCAAGCCAAGCCTGGGAATCTGGTTCGTTAGCTCTTGGCAATGCCATCCCCCCTAAATGTCATGGCATGCAGAAATCTTTGAAAACCAGAGGCCCAAGACATGTGTTTTTGTTTGTTTGCATGTGCCAACATTTCCAATGGCTCAGAAATGTGTGCCAGTGAAGGATGCATGTGTGTTATTCATTTAGGATTATTTTCAGTCCTTATAATAGGAGGCTCATTTTATCCTCTTGAAAGCTCTCGAGCAGAGATGATCACAGCCCAAAAGCCTGCCATGGCTGTAAACAACATTTAAGCTCCACATAGCTGTCTCTTGTTGGAAAATAGTCCCACGAAGGAGTGGAAGGGCTTTCACTCTGTGCTCGTGTCAGATACATAGATAAACAGGCAGCTTATTCCTCTAGGCTCCTTTGTAAACCCCAGCCAAGATTTTTACATCCTGATTCATGCAAATCCGATCATATGATCAAAGTAACATGTGCTACCTCCCAGGAACTGGTGCACTGCTGGCATGGCCTGGCCTGGCCGCGGGCCATGGCCCATCACACACCATCCGTTCCCTCCTGGTTCCTGACACTGCTTCCCCCTGTCCTCATACACAGTATCCCCCAGCAGACAGCCGTGGGGTCTCCTCCCAGCCAGCTCCAAACTGGCCATGACAGGGGCTGCTCCCAGCTGACTCTCTGCACAGCCTCGTAAGTGCAAGCCTCTCCTTGCACCCTCACTGCTCCACACATGCCAGAATTTCTGATGGCACATCTCTCCCAGCTTCTGATGGTGGTGTACCCCAAAATGGGCACCTGTCTCTGGATCCCCAAGCTGGGAAGTTTTGGGGTGAAATTTCCCATTTCCAGTTTCTCCCATGACTACCATAGCTCACTGCATTTACGCAGGGTCTGAGTGGATTCAGAATTTCCTCTTTTGGGGAAAAAAAAATGGCCCTTCCAAAACTGGGGTTGCACAAGCCAGTGAAAACACAGCCCTGTGGAGGAATGAGGCCCCAGCATCCAGCTGGGAAGGGGCATGGCAGCATCACCTGCAATGATTCCACCAGCTGGGTCATACTGTCCTTCACCCAGGGTGAACATACCAGGAACCTCACGACTCTTGTGCTGCTTAACCACAGAGGAAACTCCCATTAGAGGCTTTGGTGCGGTTACACCTTCTGTTATTCCTGGCCGCTGCGGTTGTTTTTTTCAAAACAAGGCAATGTTTTCTATCCTTTAGGCCTGAGCAGACCAATTCATCTCTCTTTAGATGGGTTTGATGTGGCTTGGGAAACTCAACTACTTGTTTCCCAAGCCAGCATAACTCAGTTATGCTTCCTGTGGCTCAGCCACGGGTCCCCCAGCCTGGCAGCCACTGGGGATGTGCAGACAGTTACCCTTTAGTCTGCTCCAAAACTGGGAATCAGCTCTTGCCCAGGCAGGTGTCAGCCACCTTCTCACTTCACTGGTTGGACTAAATTTTCCATAATTTTCTGACTAGAAACAAGTCCCACCCACAACAAACATGATCAGGGACTGCAGCGGTCGCCACTAGCCCAGAGCTCACTGCTTGGTTTGTCTGTGTCAGTAACTACTAAACTCACAGGTCTTGGCAGCTAGGGAGACCTCAGTATGTGTCAGACCCCGCTGAGGTACAGGGACTCAGAAGGGGATGTTCACCATGCGGATCTCCTTGGGATGGCACCTTAACATAGGCCTTGAAAGCTTAAAATGCCATGGGAGAAAGGAAACAGTGTTACGAGCTTTGTTCCAATCAACCAGGACTTCTGGAGGGGCAGGAGGGCAGCAGAAACTGGTAGAACAGGGTCAACTCAGAGAAGGTTTGGGGTCTGCACCCATCAGTGGGCTCTGGGAAAGGTGGTGGGAGTTACCATCCAGGACCTCAGCTTTCCTGCTAAAGAAGCATTGCAGTCTGAGCAGGGGGCTCAAATCTATTGAGAGACTTTGAAAAGAGTGTCAACAGATAAATGGGCAGGAGAGACTTCTTTACGCATCAAATAATTGCTTTGTGCTTTCAAAGTGAAGCCTCTATTTCTTTTTTTTACCCTATAAAATCATATATATTTAAGGAAATCGTTAATAGGGTGAACTAAATGTCTCTGGTAAACCCAAATCACTCCACTCAGTACTTTGTCTTCCTTAAAAAAAAAAAAGAAAAGAAAAGTTTTGGTTTGACCTGATTTTTCCTCCCTAATTTTTCAGCTCACACTGTTGGAAATAACAGACTCTACATAGGTTACATCATTTGTGAGGAATCTCCTCTCATCCGTCTCCAAATGAATAACAACAAACATTCAAAAAATAATTGAAGTTTTATATATATCCCTTGGCCATTCAGGTGGTATGGCTGGCACGAGACATAGGCACTTTAAACAGCTGTTGTGAATCTTAAGTATAAACTTCCACCCTTTGGCACACCACCAGGAAATTATGCATAAGAATATACCTGCTTTCCCTTGCTGCGGACACAAACCACGATGTTTAATGCCCTGAGAGTGGACAGCAGACAAAAGCTGTTTTGCTGGGGGACACCCCATGTTTTGTGTGTTCCTTTCTACTCTGGTGGACAAGTGGGACCGAGTGGGGCTCTGGACTGTTGCAGGGGGTATGTACAGCCACACCAACAGCTCCTCTTCCTCCTGCACCAGCAGGTACTTGCACTGTACTGTAATCCAGGGCCCTAGAAAAGAACAACCACCGCTACACACACACACACACACACACACACACACACACACACACACACACACACACACACTTTTTCACATATTCCAGTTTTATTTTTCAAAGGTAGGCATGGTAACACAGCAGGCTGTCGGAGCCAAAGTCACACGTGTTTTCTGTCCCACCTAGAGTTGACTCCTATTGCTTCCTTGGTGAACAAACTCTTCTAGACAAGACCAAGACCATCTTCTCCAGCTGAAGTCTAAAGTCCTGGCTGAAATCTTATTCCCCTACTTTTGTGTACAGAGACACCAAATTGCTCAGAGAATCAAGGAAAGCTGATGGATATCCGTGGGGCAGAACACCACCCATAGGCTACACAAGTGCCTGTCAAGCCTTGCTCCAAGGCTGGTGTAAGACTGCATGTTTGCTTAAACCAGACCTAGCTCCCACCCTGCCATGTTTCCATGAGCCCAGGTAAATAAGCTAGTACAAAGACCGAAGTGGTTGGAGGCAATGCAGCAGGCAGGGGTGAGCTGATCCTCCCCAAGCTCTGCTCCACTCCAGCACACACCTCCAGATACATGGGGTTCACAGGCACTAGGGCTAACAGCTCTTTTAGACTATGGCCTTAACTCCAGAAGTCAGGGACATAGAAACTGAGTCTTCTTGTCACTGAAGCACTAGGGGAGCAGCCCTTCCCCAGACTATTTTTGACTTGATTGCTTCATTCTCATCTTGATCCCCTTATGGCATTAACAGGAGACGTGTATCAGCTATCCTCCCAGAAGCTATTATTAACTGCACAGATATCACACCTGCTGTAAAAGCTGTAGCTGAAGGGATCAACTCCCCTGCATAGATAGACTTCACATTTGGGCAGGTGCAATGACCCTCTGCTTGCAGAAGGGCAGAGCTAAAACTGCAAACATGCTCCTGGAATAGGCTGCCCCACTGCTTCACATCTGCAGAAAGGTCATCCGAGCCATCAGCCTGTGAACTAGCACCATGGGGATGATCCTGAGCTAAAGACTGCAGGGAGAGCACAGGAAAATGAACTTAAATTTCACGTGCTTGTGCTCCCAAAGGCTGTGTTGCCAAAAGCCAGCTGTTGGCTGAGAGGGCAGAGCAGGCTCCATCAGGGCACAGCAGATGCAGCAACGAGCCTGCAGCGGCACCTCCGTTTGCATCAACAAGGCAGAGGCAGAACAAAACAGCTCAGCTGTAGAGCAGGAAAGACCACACCAGCTTGGGGAATCCAGCTGCAGGGATGGCAACTTGGTCAACTGCTTCCCCCTGCTCATAGCTGTGTGGTCCAAGGCAGGTTGGCAGGGACCTGGTAGACACATTGCACAGGGATCAGGATGCAATTTGTCTTCTTGGCCAGTGGTAAGCCTGACAGGGCACAACACCATCATGGTGAAGGGTTTGCCCTACTTGGACCAGACACTGAGCCTAGCTGAGCTTTGGCCACTGACCCTTCACTATCACAGGGACAGCATGAGAGACCCACCACTCAGAAGGTCTGACCAAACAACAGCCTGGTTTGTGCAACATGTTTGAAAAACTTTCTTGGACCCACAGAGTTTCCCTCCTGGGTGGGACACACATTTTAGGATGCCTTGCACCCGGCTTCATGACAAAGCCAGCCACAGTGTTATCAGACAGAGCCACTATCTGATCTCAGCTATTGTGATAGTGTGACAAATCCAGCAGTACTTCTGAGATAGGAGCCACAATATGCTTTTATTAAACCTAATTAATTAGTGTACCTGTTAAAGTGCGCTCACTCACAGCTCCACACACATTAATGCCATCAGTTGCTTCAAGCAATCACCTAGTGTTATGCCCCTCACTCTTGAGGTTACTTTACAATAGTAATTAAATCCTTATTAACAGTTTTCAATTATAAAGTAAATCAAATGTAATAGCCTACATGGGAAATCTTAGCTCATATTCAGGGAGACTGAAGACCTTCTGAAAGGAAAAAATTGGGTTAAACACCACAGACAAGCTTCTCTCGTCTGAAGGTCAGCAGAGGGACCTGTCCAGTGGTCTGTTGACAACCACTTACAACCCCTGGCCCAAGCACCAAGCAACACCCAGGTGCAGGAACACCACGTGCCTGGTGGCCACAAGCACAGGGCTGTTCATTGCTGGGCACAGGATTAATTTCCTCTGTTTCTGTTCATTTCTTGAATGTCTTCTCCCCAGAGCACCCTTTTGTCCAACGTGAAGGTGCTCTGAAGGAAACCTGATGCGAATTCTTCTCATCTTTGCCCTGCTTCTGTTGTTAATAAAGCCTGAAGAGCAGATGTTCAACACAAATACTTAATGCGCACCATTCTCAGACAAAAAATCCCGCCGACAGCACCTAATCCAGGCAAGCATCACATCTTCTCACCACACTGCCTTTTCACAGGCTGAGGAACCTGTCTCACTGCTGTCCACGAAATATTCTTGTCAACCAGTGACACAAGTGCCAGAGGCCCCATCTACCAATTGCGTGGCCCCTCAACCCCAGGTGCCAACCTCCAAACCCAGTGTGCACTGAGGGACAGGGAGCAGATCCTCCCTGGTTGCTTTCAGCTTCAGAGGAGATCCCTTCTGCCCAGATTTCTCCAGCATTTTACTGCCACCCCTTCAAATTCTCCAGCATTTACTGTCACCCCAATAGCAAACCAACCCTGTTGCTCTGACAGTGAAACCATCATTGCCATGGTGGATAAAAAAAGCATTCATAAATCCTTTCTTACTCTAGAAATCAGCTGGGTTTCTCTTCTTGGACGTACCAACACAGCAAATCTACAGCCGCCCCCAGTTCTCCACCCCAGCACTCCTCTGAACTTTCCCCAAATCTTTCCCACATGAATCAATCTGAAGACAAAGCTGGCAAAGCCTTCCAGCCCCCACCAACCAATTCTACCACCAGGCAATTGGGTCCCACTTCTGTGTTTGTCTCCAGGTGCACCAGGAGAGCAGCTCCCAGCACATCCACCAGGAGAGGGGCTGCTTGAGTGACCTCCTGTGCTTAGTTGAGATGAGAGTATCACCTGTACAGCTGCCCAACTTCTCCTGGAGCAGCATAGAGTGACTCTGCTTAGCACTATTCATTTTATTCTAGGCTTGTGAGGTTTGGAGATTGGTTCAGATAAGCATTCTCAAGCTTGCACGTTTATCTGCACCATCTCCCAAACAGCTTTGATCTGCAGGATTTGGCTGCAGCTCTCAAAGTTATCTTGAGAAAGCTTGTTCTGGGGAGAGTAATTCTTGTGATTAACAAGAAAAAGCTTTCTTAGTGGCTTTGAGCATTTCCAGCCCTGGCTGTAGCCAGGGAGTGCAGCAATGTCTGCACACAGAGAGAAGGGAAAAGCCAAGTGAGCTCCTCCTTAAAACTTCACTTGGGTCCAGCTGCCGTTTCAGCTCAAATCTGAGGTCCGTTACTTCAGCTCGGTTTTCTTCCCCACTTTCTGTTTATGGGTCACTTCACATCACCCATATCCTATGCAGAACTCCCAGGAGAAAAGCTGGCTGGACTGACCAGGCAAGGAAGCCACTCGATGGGCTGGGAGAACCAGCGGGAAGGATTTGTGCAGTTGAGGGCAAGTTTTAAAAGGCACAATATTGAATTCAACAGCTGAAACCAACAGCCCCTCTCAAACCTCTAGTGAAGGAAACGAGCCACACGTAAGTACGTGTTAATGGAGTCAGATGCTCATTTTCCAGTTTTCTTTCTGCTTGGCCAAACATTAGGAAATATTCGTTGGACTGAAAGTGTCAAATGTAAGTCCTGCTCTTGAAACACACCAGTGAGGATCCCACCACGCTCAGCCTACCTTCGCCCCATGCAAGATCTCTTCCTTGTGAGAACAACCAGGGAGGAAGATGGTATTAAGGAACAGGAGGAAGTACAGAATTAGCAATGAAGTTTATAGTGGGGAAACTACCCTGAACATATCCTGCTGCCCTCACATAAAAGATAAATACACATTAAAACAACCACCACTCAGGGAGGGGAAAGAAGTGTGAACAGCAAAAATATGTACATGTGTTTTAAATAATTCTTTTTAATTGTTGAGGCAGTAATACTTGGTTCATGGAACTGCAATATACAGAGAGGTGAAATAAATAGCTTATATATATATATAATATATATAATATAGCTGGTTTTAAAATATTCCCTTATCATTGGTGTACTAGGTCATCTTGTAGTCACTTGAATGTATTTAGCAGCATTCTCCAGAACTGAGCATAATGCAGGATCACGGAGCCGTGACACCTTATGTCATCAGGAAGGTTACAGAAGATCCATGCGTCGAGAACTCCACAGAAACTCACTCACTGCAGCACACACCATCTTGTCTTGGGCCAGTGGGCAGCAGACAATAAATAGATTACTGCAAAACCGGCACTTTTCGGGGCAGGGTCTCAGTAACTTTGGGAAAGAACTTTGGTTTTCTTTGGTTTTATTTATTTATTTTTAATAATTACTTTTTTTTTTTCCCTCTGGGGATATGCTTGAAAAGTTGTCCTTTCCAAAAAGCGAAATAAGCACCTGTGTGTCATCAACAACAAGAAGTCAATTTAAATAGAGCAGTTCATTTCATTTTTCAAGTCACAATAAATCCCGAACAGCTTTCCTCAGCATTTGCCATCTAGTCTTTTATTAATTTTTTTTATTTTTATTTTTTTTAAACACAATGTACAAAAATAGAGCTTCTTCCTTATTTTTAATGTAAAAATATTCCTCTGGTGCAGTTTTTTTTTTTTCTTTTTGTGGTTTCTTATTGTGACACTGTTTTTGTCTATTTTTAACTGGGGTTGGTGGGTCGTATTCTCTTAGTCCTCTTGGTGACTGTTGTGTACTTGAAAGGTTTCTGTATCTCCACTTGCCCCTTTGGGTACCTCTTCATAAAATGTACATCTTGCTGGTTTTCCCGGGTCTTGGGCCCTTTCCGTGGCCTGCCTTTTTTGGTGAATCCAACATACCAGCCTGAATATTTTGCAGACATCAGTGCCGTGTAGTTGTTTTCTAGGACTTTTTCAATGAAAACACACTCCTTACTGGTGCCATCAGGCTGGAAAAGGAAAAAAAAAAAGAAAAAAAAATTAATTATCCAAATGCAAGCTCAGTGACCAAAACTCAATTTGGCACAAATAAAATCATCACATCTGGACCTCTTTTTTGGTTCAAACATTGTTAATAGGAGCTGTAACAAGCATCAGCTGAAATAGAAATGATTTTTTTTTTGAAGCATGATATCATGAGGTCATCATTTCTTTTGTTTTAAATGCTCTTATCCAAGGAGAGAAAGATTTTTCAAAGACAACAGTTAAGTTTATCCAGTCCAGCATCTTCACCTGCAAGGAAAGCAAGACATGTAGCTTTGCTTTTTCTCACTAGGGAAAGAGGATGAATTGAACTCCTGCCAGAGAAACATCACAATCAGCAAAAAACAAACCCCAGAATGTCCTATGGCCCAAACAACAGCATTTCCCTTTCTACCACTTACTTCTGGTATATTTTCAGAAATACCTCATGGGCTTGCACCCATAACTACCCAAATCCCACTAAAATCATTACAAGCCTTAGTCTAAGCCTTCACAGCACTTCGAAAACTCTCTCCCACCACACCCCAGGGTGACACCAGGCAGATGGACCACCCGTGGTGCTCCAGGGGTGAGCCAGAGGGGTGCCAGAGGCACCGAGGTCCCCGACCCCACTCCCGCTCTTGGGACCCTGGATAGCCCTGAAGTCAGTGGTTATTTTGGAGACACTTTGCACACCCCAGGCTTGGCTCTGACTCACAACCCAGAGCGACACCAGCAGGGGAAGGGGCTGTTCCCACACCGTAACGGTTCCCAGATGAGATGGCATCCCACTGGCATCCTAATGTGACTGTGGCTGGAGGACTGCGTGGCAGCAGCATTCTCAGCCACCAGACCCACTCCACCTCCACTGCCAGAGAGTGGGACATGCCAGTACCTGATTTACACCTCTTGTGTCACAGGGTAGATTTCTGTTTGGAAGAGGGTTTCATTTCTTGTTGCACAGATCGCTCCTCTTTCCCAGCGTTTCAATCTCAGACTGAAAGCTGCCACCCAAACCTCCAGGAGCTGGCTTAGGAAGCCACATCCCTAAAGCACTTTCCTCCTCTCCAAGGGAGACAGCATTAGCACTGAGCTTCAGAGCATCACTGCTGCTCCCCAGCTGCCCCATAGCTGGGACTCCTTTCCCCATGGAGCCACTGACTGGAGATTTTGGCAAACTGGACTCAGCTCAGCTTGAAGATCAAGACTAATAGACCCAGAACTGGGCTTTGAATGCAGCAGAATGGATCTCTGCATTTGGAACTCTCACTTACACAGCATACGCAGCACTGGAGGGAATCACAGCATCACACAGGATCTTCAAGTCCTTCAGCACAGAGGAAATTCTTCTCACCCATAACCTTCTGTCAGAAAACATATTTTGCCCTTTAACTGCTGAGTTACTCGTGCTGCCCCTAGAATTTCACGTGTTGTCATGTGCACCAGCACTTTGGTTTATACATGAAAAGACATCAGGGAGTAGATACAGCGTAACTGTGATATGGACTATCACACAGGACTTCATCTAATGCTCAGCAAAGCCAAAGGAGGATTTCCATCATAATATTAGCCCAAGTCAGCTCCCCACTGGTCACAGAGTCACAGAACATGCCAAGTTGGAAGAGACCCACAAGGATCATCGAGTCCAACCCCTGGCCCTGCACAGGACACCCCAAGAGTTACAGCTTGTGCCCGAGAGTCTTGTCCAAATGAAAGGAGTTTTTTAGTACTGCAGGCATACATATGCTACTATTAAACTCTCCCCACCCAAATAGTATCAGACCCTCTCAGTCTTCAGCCATTTCAGTTGTCCCACCCTGGGGGACACAGAAAAGCCACAGCAGCATGACCAGCTCAGCCCCCGAGCGATGGCTGGTCTCAGGCTCTGCTCAGGGGCTCCTCTGGGCACAGAGCTGAGCCCTGCGTCCCTTCCCCAAGGTCAGGTCAGCCTGCTCTTCCAGAGTAGCCTTCCTAAAGAGTCCTGCACAATCACAGTGGAGTTTGGTGCAGTTTGTGGGAAGGGCAGGGGATCATGGCACGGGAGGGAAACCCTCCAGGCCATGCTGCTCAGGCTTTCCTGCACCCCTGATCCCCAAATAACTGCGCATGAGCTACAAACAGAGCTGCACGATGGGAACCACTGGGCACAATGATCCAGGCTGGAGTCACACAGGCAGCAACAGAGGACGGCTGGTCATCAGCAGCCCCCAGGACAAGCCATTCCACCATGACTTAATGCCTTTAGCAGAGCTTCAATTCCATCCGTGCAACAATATGTGATGTTTGCCCTAAAGTCAGTAATGCACATCCTGCTTAAAGGGTTTCATTAAGAGGGTAAAGGAAATTCTGGCAACTTTTGCAACAAATATGCTAATCCAGGGCCTGTACAGGGGCTCTGCCATAGGAGCAGCAGTCTCCATCCCAGACAGGCACAAAGGTCCTCATTTTACCATCCACAACTGGAAGCTCACAAACACTTTAATGAACAGCAGAGCTGGGCAAAGCTCAGTGGTTCCAGTTCCTGGGGGGGGGGGGCCATTCTCTGAGTCCTGAGTTTGATCAAAGCCACATGAGTGGGAAAGGGGGAAATCAGTCAACACTACGGGGTTCCACAGGTTTCAATGGGAAGCCATAAAACCAGCCCCAGGTTTCTCAGGGCTCAGCCCACTACAAACCCTTCCCCAACGAGTGGAGAATTTTTAAACAATACCATGGCTGAGATTCAAATCCACCGAAACCCAGGTGCTGGTGAATCGACCGGATCCGTACCACAGGGGGAGCAGGTAATTGGAAGGGCTGTTCCCACCATGCTCATGGAAAGGGACTGGACTTGAGCCCTGACCTTGTTGCTAGGAGAATTAAGGCTTTTTCATGCAATTTGGGAAGTTTCTGCTTGTACTGCAATGTCAGTTTCTCATGGAAAATGAAGACTGGGATGAAAAGAAAACATATGTAGGAGGGGAAACTTATTCTATTGATAACAAAAAAGTATTTACTTATACCTTCAAATTTGCCGACAGAGCCTAAGACGGAGACAGGAGGTGGAGGAATAACAAGGTGCAACTTCAGGCCAACCTCAGGGCTAATTTGAAGTAAACAAGGTGCATGAGATAAAATAACTTCGTTCTGGAAGAGGAAGAGCTAAATGATTTGATAACATGAAATTGCAGCAACATTTACAAGCCCCTTGAGATAAATCAGGATAAGGACCTCACTTCCCCAAACAGAGCATTCCTGTATGTGCTAAGACACGCCAGAGACAGACAAATGATTTTCAAACACTTAAAAGATAATTTTACAGCAAAAAATCATTCGCACATGTTACCTACACCATGAAGAGCTGGACCCACAGCAATCTGTTAGGGGGAAAATCAATTTATAAGGGTTTTCAAAACTTTTTAATAGTCAGGTGCCCATCACTTAAAATTTAATCATGTCCCTATTCAAGCCATAGCAAATCCCTCCTTGGGTCTGTCAGCCATCCTCTCTCTCCTCCAAAGAGAAGGGGGTGGAAGAGAAAAGAGAGACAGTTTTGGCCAAGCATCACTCCCTGCTACAGCCACATGCTCACCCTTCTCCAGGATCTCCCAGTGCAAATGATCCGGGGCTGCACCCTCCACCACCGATGTCAGCCAGGAGCTGCTGCCAAGATGCATTTCACACATATTGTGCTGGCAAGGATGCACCTTGCAGAGCACTCGCCCTTCAAAACATCAAGCTTTATGTTTTGAACTGATTCTTTACAATAAAGAGGTTCTTGAAAGCCTCAGAGCTGCACAGGAGCCGTCTGGCCCAGTGGCCTGGCCATAGGATGGAAGAGGACCCACACCCACCCCCGCATCCCCACGTCCTCACAGGGCAGGCACAAGAGCTTCGCAGCCCCAGCTCCCTGCTCAGAGCAGACCCAGAGCAGAGGCACAACCCTGCTCCTGTGAAGGGCATGGGCTCTCTGCAGGTCAACACCTCCTGGTACCTGTGACAAGCCACCACCAAACTGCCAATGTTGCTCCCAGGGGCTGCTGCCTGGCCACGTGATGAGGCCGTGCCTCCACAGAGCCAACACCCTGCAGATCAGTTCTTTGCAGATAAATAATTCAGAGCATATTTAGTTTAAACACACCTCTATCACCCATGGGAAGATGTGGTATCTGTTAGCCAAATTTCTGATAAATTACTTATAAAATGCTTGATCTAAATGTCACCTTCCACAGACACATCTGGGATATTGCCCAGGTCTGTGCAGAGGCAAGAAAAGCACAGCTCGAGCAGCACAAAGTGCTGGCTTCCATCTCCTGGAATAACAGCTGGGGAGCAGCCCCAGTGGCAGTGAGCCACTGCCCAGTGCCAAGGCTGCAGACTTGAGTGGTCCCAGTCTTTTTCTTGAGCAGGGTTAGAGCAGCAGCAGCCATCCAAGGCTCACCCTCCAGTAAAGAGTATCTCAAGTCTTTCTACACCATGGACCAACTCCATCCCATGTGCGACAGCAGCACAGCCGACAGAGCCACACTGGAGCCAGGGGCTCTCTGAGCACCCTGAGCTGACCAGGGAGCAGCCTAGGATTGTTTGTGCAGAGCATTTGGCGACAGGCTCTCCAGTCTTAAACGTGAAACATGTTGAACTGACACTAAAGCAGAATTAAGTGCCAAAGCATTTGCTGCTTCTACAATTACACTCCAGAGTGCTTTGGTGCTCCTGCTCTCCTTTTTATGACCCAACTTGGTCTTATTGTAGTTTGGCTTTCTTGTTTTAAGTTCTCCAAATGGAAAGGATCAAAGAGCTCTTTGTTGTCGTAGCAGGAGCGCTCCTTGGAGCGAGGCATTCCTGCCACGAACAGCTTGCTGCTCAGGGGGAATTCGCAGCAGCCTCTGTGCCACCAGCCTGAGCCAAAGCATTAGCAGGTGCAGCAGCCACCTCCGCCTTCCCCCATTAGCCTGCCACAGTAAGCCACCTGAGCAGCTTTTTATGGGAAAGGGAGGCCAGGGCAGGTTTTCTCATTTATGCTTGACAAATCTGGCTCAGTGGGCACCGGCAAATCCAAACTTCACTCGGCTTTTACAGCAACAATAAGCTTGCGCAAGCGTCTCGGGTAACACCACAGTGAAGGGAGAGATGCCTCCAAGACTGAAAGGTTTCTCTGTTTGCATAGATCAGGGTACGAATTAAGCCCTGTGAGTGATGCTGTGCTAAGCTGTTGTTAGCTAAGCTTACGTTAAAACACTTCCCCCTCCTCAAATGCTGCTGCAATTAGGAGCTCTCCGGGTAAGCAAATGAAGGCACTTGTGATGTGCTGCAAACGGTAACAAACACCAAAACCCACAAAACACGTCTGTGACAACCCAGGAATGCCGGCTTGGCACAGGGCACAGCGAGACTCAACCCCTCAAGTGAGAAGGGGATGAGTCTGTCTAATTATCACCTTTCTGCCAGCTCAGCCCTCATGCTCAAAAACTGTCAAACTATGGTGATCCCAGCCCTGCATACAAGGGAGAGCATCTATCTCTGCAAGGGAAGCAAGACCTCCTCCTAAAAATCCTGGAGCAGGAAAGTTACCACTCAAGCAAAAGGTCTCCAAGAGGTGCACACACTGAGGCTTTTTCAAGAAAAACCCCTGAAAACAGACCTTTCCTGCATCCATCCTTCCCTCCCCCTCCATAGACAGACAGACAGACAGAGGGGGTTCCCAAGCAGTGGCACCCCATCGTGCTGGATTTCATGCCACCCCAGGTGTGAGGTACACCCACTGAGCTCAGCAATCATTTCAAAGGGCTGCTGAAAATTTCCTTCAAACGCTGGCACTGTTCGATTCACACAGTGCATTACACGGAAGAAATCCTGCCCTGTATTTCCTAAATTTCATGGCAGTGACAGCAGGGAAAAGGCTTGGGTTTTCAGGAGAAATACTGCTCAG
Source organism: Cephalopterus ornatus (assembly GCA_013396775.1). Classification (NCBI taxonomy): domain Eukaryota; kingdom Metazoa; phylum Chordata; class Aves; order Passeriformes; family Cotingidae; genus Cephalopterus; species Cephalopterus ornatus. The sequence continues at coordinate 134,785 of VZRE01006217.1, read as the reverse complement.
CAGTCCCAGTGAGCCACTTCTGAAGCATCCCCAGCTGAGGACCAAGGGCTGGTGCCCCCAGAATCACTGATAACCCCTAAAAGCCCCAGAGCTGTTTACCCAGCACGTGCCCAGTGACATATGGTTTTCAGGAGGACTCCTCTGTGGTTTTGCACAAGCTCAGCTCAAAGTCAGACAGGCAACACTCAGTCTCCTCCAGATTCACTGCATGTGGCCTGGAAAATCCCGAGTGGAAGCAGGCAGTGCAGGAGCTGTGTGAAGGCCCCAGCTTTTAGCACTGCACCCTCTCCCCCTTCACACACACACCCCCCTTTTAAAGGAAGGTCAGAAAACATGATGCCAAGGTGGGTACAGCAGCTGCCAGAGACAGAACCTCCTCATCACACAGGAGATCTGAGTGCTCAGTCACCCCCATGTACTTTATGGGCATTATAAGGACAGATCCATCACCAGCATCCTGATGCTCAGTATCTTGGATTTATGACAAGGCATCCTGACCACAGAGACACCTCTTGAGCCAAATGCACATTCCTGCTCCTAGAGCGGGCTGTAAATCAGGGAAGCCACATCCATAACTGCCAAGAGTCACTCAGCTTCATGCACGTTTCCTCCAGCTCTCTGCCCTCTGAACCTGCGCAATCCTCCAAGGAAAATACTTAAGAGTCATGATGGGCAGTTCAATAAAAGTGTCTGCCAGCGCAGCAAAGAGGTTAATTATGTATACAGGACATCTAAGTGCATTCACGAGGCAGGGGAAGTAACACAAAACCCGTGCGGAGCAGATTCTCCTCTGCGTCCAGAGGCCCCGTTTCAAAGCAGCACTGCCGAGTGTGCCCCACCTGCCCACATGCACGGGGCACACCCCTTCTCTCCTGACAGCAGGCACGGTCCTGCATGCGTGGGACAGGACATCCAGGCTTGGCAGAGCCCTGTTCCCTGTCTGTGCCAGACACAAGCTGCAGGAACCAAGGAAGCAAGAGAACAGTTTAAAGTTTTCCTTCTACCTTTCATTCCAAAATTGCACTTTTATAACTAAGTTCAGTAACCCTCAGTTTGCCACAGAAGAGCATTCTGCCGCAGGATAAACATGAGGACACGGAGATGAAAGGAGTCTCTGTAGGGATGAACCAAGCAAGGCTGAGGTTACACCAGGACATGCCTCCTAACCTGCTCCTTCTGTCACAACCACATTTCCTGCCATCAGTGCAGCAGGGTGGCCATATCCGGAATTAGGGCAAACTGGGTTTGCTTCACCTGGAAAGAGGTACATTTGGTTGACAGACTTTCCTAACTGCATCTCAGAGAGCTGCAAATACTTAATATTAATGATGAGAAACATCAACTACTTTTTAAATGAACTTTATTAAACCAAAAGAAAATTTAGGAAAATTTAAAAAGTCAAAACCGTGGGTTTCCTGGTAGGAAACTACTGCACTTCAGGAGATCTGAAACCACAGGCAAGTGACATCCGAGCAGATCTGTGGCATCTACCATTACCTGCACCTACCTGGTCCAGTTACACGTATGCTGGGAGGTGCTACATGTGATAAGAGCTGGGAAGGCATTTTTGCCCATCTGTACAAAGCACAGCCTGCTGGTTAAGTGCTCTGCTGCGGTTTGCTGTGGTTTCTTTTCCAGCAGTCATTTTCAGGCCAGTCCTGAATTTTATATAACAGCCATCTAAGAGCAGCAGCATACTTCGTGTAGGCTTGAATTCAATATACAATTGTAGCAAGGTGGAGGTTGGCCTCTTCTCCCAGGTAACAAGTGACAAGAGGAAATGGCCTCAACTTGTTCATGTTGAACATCAGAAGGAATTTGTTAAACCTTGGCCGGGGCTGCCCAGGGAGGTTTGGAGTCCCCATCCCTGGAGATGTCCAAGGAAGGCCTGGACATGGCACTCAGTGCTCTGGGCTGGGGGACAAGGTGGCGATGGGACATGGGGTGGATTCCATGGGCTGAGAGGTCTTTTCCAATCCAATTGATTCTGTGACTCTGTGATATGGGAGTTATGCCACTACTGGAATTTTTTTTTTAAATTGTTTAAAGTATCAAGTCTAGATCATGAGTGGAACAGGATAATGGGACTAGAACAGTTGCTGATCCCATAGCAGGTCTTGGGTCGTTCCCAGATTTATTCACATTAAACAAACATGCACAGCGACTTTGTAAGTTATCATTTCAAATGAATGCAATCTCATCCAGCTAACATTCCAGTAGTGACACCAGTTTCCCTGGGGCAACTTTAGATCAGTGGAATTTAGAACGAAGAAAGGTTGTCTGCAGGATGGCATTAGTTCTCTTCATGTCAAGTTATATTACTAAGAAAAGAGATAAATCTGTGATCCAATCAAGTGCCATCCATAAAAATTGATCATCCAGAATTGTTCCAGCCTGTGAACGGCTACCTTCCATCTGTACACAACAAATGCAAGGCTTGAGACTTGTCCTCTCTTAGGAAAGCTTAGTATCTTCTGGTATCCAAAAGACAGTGTAAAAAAATCTCAAGAACAAAAACGTATTTGAGCAAGATCTACTTTTTTTTGACCTTAAAAATAGATTTTTAACAACCACATCAAATGGACTATATTTTGCTATTGTTGGAGCACAGGTTTTATTCTCCCCTTCAAAATTAGCCTCTGTTTTCTCACTTCATCTCCAAAAACAAACTGTGAGACAAGTAGAAACAGTCCCTGAAGAGCAGGAGCCACCTGAATGTGATCTCAGCTGCAACCACTTGGGGAAGACAAGGTTGCACTGGTTTGTTCCTTCTTGCAAGTTAAATACATCCGTGTATTTGCTAAGTAAGACTTAGGAGAAACATCACCCTCAGCTTAGAAATGCTCAAGACCAACAAAAATTGGAAATTGGTGCTTGGGAGATGAGATGCTCTGGGGAAAGCAATTAAATTCGACTTGATAATTGTCAGCACAAGATGCACACAGCAGCACACCCTTTCCACCCACAGAGGGTGAGGCATGACCAGGGCTCAGGGATCCCCATCAGTAATTTTAATTAACATTTAACCTTAGGAAACTGAAATATTCCAACATGACTCACAGCTGCAGCCACCAAGAAACACAGGGGACGGGATGTTAGCAGCTTTATGGTGACACTTGCTCCCTGAACACAGAAAGGATTAAATTAAATTATCATGCAGCTTTCAAGAAGATGGCATTTCTTCCCTGGAAGGGGATACAGAGCTTCCAGTCATTGGATAAGGAAAAGATTTAGAAGTTAAGCTTACAAGCTTGGTCTGCAAAGTGAACCTTGACTTAGCGAAGTTCAATCTGAGAGAAAATGGGAGCTTCTTAGGAATACCCTAAGGAAAGCATGGCATTTCCTAAAGAGGAATCACATAGGTCTCTGTCCAGACACAGCCTGGACACACAGGGCCAACACTCACAACCTCAGCAGAGCAGTTGCTAGTCTCTAGCATAATAATAATAATAATGAAGAAGTTTGATTTTCTTATTTTAAATAAAAGGACCTTTTGCTTTATTTCAGACCAAACAAAGTATTATGGCTGTGCTAAGAAGCTTAAGTTAACTGGAAATGTTCATATATGGCTAAAACATGACTACGAGGACCTCCTGACCACGTGGCTTGGCCCATCAAAACAGGTACAAAGCATCAGCCCCATCTCAGATGTTTGCACTACCACCCAAGGCAGCCCCGCTCGCAGCACTCACAGCTCACGGCAGGCAGGCACAGCTCCTCCATCCACTGTGTGGGTAAACACAAACCTTCTCCTCTGCCCACTGTGTGGTTAAAGCCAGACCTCCCATCCTGGCTCATCCCAACAGGATCAGCATCCATTCGGGGTGCTTAGAAAACTGCAAGGACTGAAGGTAGCACTTAGCATAGACCAAAAATATTCACATTACTCTCACAAGATGCTGGGGAATGTCCAACCAGCACTGTCAGTGTTCTGACTGGCAAAGTACCTAAGCACAAACCCAACCCCAGCAGCACACTATGGGCATAAATGTACCTAATGTGCTCCATTTATGAAACCTGTGACATACATGCATCAGACCACCCAGATAAAATGTAAAAACAGCAGGGAAAAAGGATCAGCAAAGGGAAGGCACTGGCAAGTGCCTCCATGGTGACATACATGGTGCACACACTGACTCAGTTCAGAACTGTTCAGTCATTTGTGAAACAGTGGGGTCTTCCCCATACAAGCTTGTTTTTTCCCTCTCCTCAGCCCCTTGTGCCACATGACCTCAGGCACTGCCAGCATTCCCCAGCCACCCCAATTCTCTCCAAGAACTCTCCCATTACTCCTTCCCAAGACTTGCAGCTGTTCAGTGTTTATCAGCATCCTCCAAAATGCTCTCTATCTTCTGCACAAGGAGCTTCTAAATGACCTCTACTTTCCCCATGATACCAAGATAGTCACCTGCTGTCCCACACCACTACAAACCAGCCTTCCACAAAATTCATTACCCACATCACATCATTTTCCCCTCCCCTTCCCACCTCCACAGAAACTCCTGTAAACAAGTCATCACAAACACAAAACCAGGACAAGGCCCATTGCTCATGACGAATATTAATGCTGCAAAGGTCCAGCAAGTACACACAAACTCCCACCACTCTGACGGGAACTGCTGCAGCGCTGGAGCCCATCCCTTTCTGTGCCACAGCAGCCTCAGTAGAATGAACACTAGTTTTGCTGGGCTCAATCATAAATGGCTTCTTGGGAATCATTACACAGAATCACAGAATATCCTGAGCTGGAAGGGACCCACAAGGATCATCGAGCAGCCCACATGGGGATCAAACCCACAGTGTCGGTGTTATGAGCACCAGGCTCGAACACGGTTATGCCATCCAGAGTCAAGATTCCTGGCAAAGCTGGCTGCCACTGCTCAAGGGCAGGAGCTATTCCAGTGGAGCTACTGCTCACCAGCTGTGCAAACCGAGCACAGCCATACCCACCTCAGGCTGTGACACCTCATCCCTGTGCCTACAGCAGAGCCACCACAGCCCCCTGGGGAAGGTGCACAGTGGGGTCTGGCCAGCCCTGAGAACACTGCACCCATGACAAATTATTATGAGACAGTGTGATAACAACATCCACATCATAATGTCTGTAACATCCAACACCCCCTCCTTGGGGAACTCCTCTGACGCATTTCTGGCACTGTAAAGATCTGACACTGTAACAAGTGAACCAGATGATACAAATTCCATCACATCTAGCATCCACAGAAACTTGAATGCAATGCTTCAGGTCAGTCAGTAATGGGAAAGGAGCAGCTGTGGAAGGCTGAAGTGCTACCTAAAGCTTCATTATCAGAGAGTCACAGAATACAGAGCTGGAATGGACTCATCAGGATCATCCAGTCCAACTTCTAGCCCTGCACAGGACCATCCCCAAGAGTCACACCATGTCCCTGAGAGTGTTGTCCAAACCCTCCTGGAGCTCTGGCAGCCTTGGGGCTGTGCCTACTGCCCTGGGGAGCCTGGTCAGTGCCCAACCACCCTCTGGGGGAAGAAGCTTTTTCTGAGATCCAACCGGACCCTGCTCTGACACAGCTCCAGCTGTTCCCTCGAGTCTTGTCACTGGTCACAAGGATGAAGAGATCGGTGCTGCCCCTCTGCTTCCCCTTGGGAGAATGTTGAAAACCCCAATAAGGTCTCCCCTCAGTCTCCTCTTCTCCAGCTGAACACACCAAGTGCCCTCAGTGTCCTCACACGGCTTCAAATCAAGGCCCTTCCCCATCTCTGTTGCCTCCTTTAGACACTCTCTAATGGCTCAATCTCTTCTCTACATTGTGTCCCCCCAAACTGCCCCAGTGTTGCAGGTGAGGCCACCCCAGGGCAGAGCAGAGCGGGACAATCCCCTCCCTGATGCCCCCAGGACAGGGATGTCCCTCCTGGCTGCCAGGGCACTGCTGACTCAGGGACAACTGGCACCCACCAGGACCCCCAGGGCCCTTTCCACAGAGCTGCTCTCCAGCCTCTTGATGATGTTTGGGGAGCTGAATGGAAGAGAAGAATTGCTGATTTTAGCTTCCACTTCTGCTTTTAATTCATAAGAATCTCAGCTTCTATGTTTTCAGAAAAATAATTCAAATAGTTTTCCACAGGTTGCAGGAAAAAAACCTGATCAGGTGAATGCAGAAGATTCTAATGGCTCACCCAAAAGAAAAGTGGTTTTGTCATCTCATTGCTTTTAGGACCTTTGCAATCTTGCAGGCCCTGATTCCAGATTTTTGGACACTTGAGAGTGATTTCAAACCAGGTCCCCCTGTTCAAAGTATGGCAGGGTCCAAGACTGCTAGGCTTCAGGCTCCACCAAAGGCATTTATTTAGATGACTTAAACTAAAACAAACTCATGGGGGAGCAAAAGCCTGGGAACAACTTACTTCAAAAAAAGGACCAACCTCCCCATATGAAGAACCGGACTGCAGTTCAAAACAAGATTTGAGGGAGATCCAGCAAAAGCCATGTCAAGTTTTGCTTTCAAATGAGATGCCAAGTCAGAATAGTTTATGGCTGAACATGTCACAGAGAGATCCACAAAATGCACTATTAAACCCGACACCCCACCAATTCTGGTCATGTTTATGTTGCAAATTCAGCATTCAGCTCCAGAAATTGTTAGGTTTTACAAGCCCCTTTCAAGCAACCTGAATACTGTGCAACTCCAGGAAAAAATCTGGATAAGCATCAAACCCCTGTGAAACTCAGAGTTCTGCCCCAAATCCAAGATGCAGTTAGGTGTGGTTTTAAACATTCAAGCTAAGGAGGGCAAACACCTCATCTACTGCATCAAAGTTCCAAACTGCAAACCTCGGTGTGCCCCTGCCCTCTCCACACACCTCCCAGCAGCTCTGCAGCACAGCTGGCTGCCAGGACAGCCCTGGCACACCAGGAGGACTTGCACCCTGCCATGCAGGACTGGGGCACGTAAAGGGCATAGGGCTCAGAGCTCATCCCTCAGCCTCCTTGCCTCAGCCCCCTGGCCCTGGTTCCCCACAAGCAGCGTTTCAAAGGCAGCTTTTCAAGAAATCTTAACCTCAACCTTGACCAAAGCCAACTGATGAAAAAGCTGCTCCAGGTACACGAATAAGGCTTTGGAGAATCACCTGGTCTCTCCCACCCAGGTAAGTCTCCTTGTTCTACAAAGGGTGGCTCCCACTGAAGCCCCTGGAGTTCCTGCTACACAACATATGCCCTCTCCGGTGAGGCCAGAGGGGTTATAAAGGGCCAAGAGCACATTCAGGGGCCATAGTGGGTGCCTTCGCTCTTTGATGCTGTCAGAGTTTTTTAGCCAACTTTCCTGACTAAACACACACATGCTTCAAGAAAACCCCTATTTTAAAGCTGTAATGTAAACAACCTCAAATTATTACTATCCCCTAAAGGCTACTGCTGGCAGGCATCAGTGATAAAGCTCTGCCAGAGCAGTCTGGCATCTAGCAACAATTTGTTTGTTGTCCTGCAAAAATACAGAGAGCCTTGCCATATGGTATTAGCAACTTTCTGGTAACATTAAGAAATATATTGGCTTGGAAAACAGTTATCACACCAGAAAAAATCTTATGTCTGAGACACAGGTCTATGCTGTAAGTGGCACCAGCACAGTGGTGCTGGTCAGGGAGAGGTGGCTAACACAGCCATGCCACCTCCAGCCCCCAGCACCAATGACATGCCCCTGGCACTGCCATGCTTTGGCTGGCACAGCTTTTTTTCAGGAGCTGGACCGTGCTTGAGGGCACAAGCTCAGCACTGCTTGTCAGTGCTTTGTGAATGCTGGGAGGGCTCCAGTGCTGCAGACGTGGCATCAGCAAAGCTGTCCCCAGAAGGCACCCAAATTACCTGTCACCAGTCTGAAGCACTGCCTCAGCCATCCAGCTGGCCATGGCTTCCTATCTCTCACCAAACACCTTTTCCTCACTGTTCACATTAAGCACAGAGAAAAATTCTTTAACAAAAATAATGCACATATACTACAATGATTTTGAGAGTGTATGGACACCAGGTCACTGAAGATTTTTGAAAGACTACCTAAAGAAAGATGGTGCAAGTCAGCATGTGGATTTGGTGGGAAACCACCTTTTTTATAGGATCACATGCTCTCAAGGCTTCAATTCTCAGTAGCAGAACTGATGCAATGAGCAGGTAGTTCTCTCAGGACACAACTTCAGTGCACTCACTTTCTGTCCAGCTGGCAGGAATGATCTGTGATAGACCTCATTCTATCAGTTTTCTAACTCTACTCCTATTTCTGGAGTTTTCTCTGTAGCCACATCCTACCTCAGAAGAAGGACTCATCCACTTTTCCAGCAGCGTAGGAGTTGCCGGCAGAGTTGCAGTATCAAGTCTACAGCCATACCACATGGAGCAGCATTACACAGAGCACAGCACACAACAGTCACCACACTGCATTCCGAGTCCCATCCCACTAAGGAGATGGGTTCCAGCACCACCACCTGCTTCTCCTTCCTGGAAGAGCTCAAGGAGTCACTTAATGCACTGAGAGATGGAGCTGTTCTCAAAATGAAGCCAACAGGGAACAACACTGCTGCTGGATGTGGGAAAGACGTAATGCCTGGAATCTAATGCCATGGAAGAACATTAGTGGGATTGCTTGGAGCATCTTCTGAAGACACTTCTGGATCATCTAAAATATGTGCTTAGCTCTTTCCCCATTCTTCTCAAATCTTCTTCATTCCTTCCAGCCACTACTTGTCTCCTCTGCTTCTGTATCTTGTTCTGAAAAGTGGAGTCTCCCTTGCCACAGTCTGCAACGGCACCCTCACCTCCCACATGGCAGCTCTGCAGGAAGCCAAGTCCATTCTACCCTGCCCTTGATTAGCCCAGAAAAACAGGGCTGTTCTCTCCTCTCCCTTTATAGGTGGGAGTGTAAACTATTCTCCTTATGGATACCTGCATAGCCTGAGTGCTAGTGTCGATCGGACTGCCTGATCCCATGGGCAGATGGCGGAGAACCACAGGGAATTCCCTGGAAACAGTGCCTGGGGGTCAGGAGATGCTCTGCTCGCCAGATACCAGCCCTAGCAGTGCCTAAAGGAAGGGCAGGGCTCTGGTCATGATGTAAAAGTGCCGAGAGATCCAGTTCAAGCTTCACAGAGACCCCTGACTTCCTGCAAATGCTCTCTGATGAGAGGACTGGGACAGGGCATGGAAAAAGGCAATCTCTGCACCATCCTGCCATTCTAGGGAGCTTGGATTTGCTGTAAGGACAGGCTCAGCAAGAGCAGTCAGAGGTGGCCAAGCTCACTTAACAGCCACCTGCTCATTCCTTGCTCCTGGATACTTCAAAGACTTACCTTTGACAGCCTTCAACAAACATGAAATCTCCACCTTACTGATGGCCTTATCTCAATGCATGACACAACAGAAGCTGAGGCAGGGAGAAAAAACACAGAAGGACTCCCCTGGAGAACCGACAGAAACTCAGAGCTCCTCCAAAGAGACCAGCAGCTCCTCTTTCCCCATAGCACTGAATTGCTGCCAATATTCAGAGTTCTTGTGTTCCAGATGACTAGTCACCTTGTGCCTTGCTACAAGTGGACAAGTCACATAGTGCCTTTCCTTGGAAGCAGAGCAGGACCTTTAAGAGTCTGTGTTTGTTAGAAGCCTGAGATAAATAGGATTAATAATTACTCAGCTTTTAGGTACTTAAAGGAGGTTAAAAAAAGATGGGGACAAACCTTTTAGCAGGGCCTGTTGCAATAGGACAAGAAGTAATGGTTTTAAACTAGAAGAGGATAAATTTATACTAGATATAAGAATGAAAATTCTTTACTGTGAGGACACTGGCACAGGTTTCCCAGAGAAGTTGTTCCATCCCTAGAAACATTCAAAGCCAGGTTGGATGGGGTTTGGAGCAACCTGGTCTAGAGGAGGGTGTCCTTGTTCACAGCAGAGTGTTGGAACAAGATGATCTTGAAGGTCCCTTCCAACCTAAACCATTCTGTGATTCTATGATAAACTTCAGTAGTCCACAGAAAACTTCAGCAAGACCAGAAAACTCAGTACCTACAATTTTTCTGTGTGGACACACAGAGGCACCAAAAACCCACAAGCAAAAAAAAAACACATATGGTCAGAAGTAAAAAAATTAATCTTTCTTGATCCTTCTTCAACATAACACCAAGAAGCCACAAAGAAACACAACGCAATTTGTTTTCCCTGGGTACTGGTCATCTTTAACAGAGAAGTCACCCCTATATAACACCTGCCCTGTCTCCAGTTTTCATAAGCAACACGTAGAGCCTCAGTGGCCTCAGCAGCTGCATGTGTTACAATGGAGTCAGAAGTCTGCCCAAAACAACTCCAAGCCCTTTGGTCAACATTGGCCCTGAACACACATGTGATAACATCCAAGTGAGGGAGAAAACACAAGGTTTGGGGCTCCTGAGAGGGCTCCATCATATGGTCTCTGCTCGGAAGTGCTGGTGTAGGTGCAATTTATCATAAATAAATATTTAGATGCAAAGACTGCTCTTCCTAGCCCTGGGGGTTAGTGTGCTTCCCTGCAACACAACCAGCTCCAAGGCAGGGAACAAGCCCTGTCCACCTCTGGAGCTCTTGTGTTCACCACCAGTTCTAGCTGAGAACATCAACAACCTGCTCCAGACCATAACACACTTTCTAGTGATTATGGGACATAAAAGGGCCTAAATTCAAAGCAGGTTTTCAACTGGGGGGACTCAAAACTGCTGACTGAGGAGCCGAATAAAGCCAGATGGCATGTGCTGATATTGCTGGGGATTATGCCGTGTAAGGCAATAGGAAATGAGCAGAGGAAAAGACCCGGTTTGGTCCCACGGCTCCTCTCTGGCCAAATGAACATACCGGGACAACCGTGAAACAATCAGTTTATAGGTTTCATTCCCCTCCACCCCCAGACTGAACTTAAATATTTGTATAAGCCCAGGCATAACTTTTATCTAATGTTTTCCTTGGGGTTTACTAGCTGTTTAGAGCATTCAAGCTAAAAAGCATTCCCTCAAACTCTTGCCACAAAGAGAGCTGAAATTATGATACTAATTGAAACCACACTCTTTGGTATCAAGAAGACATGCTATTATTTTCTTTTTTTGCTCATGAGAAGCTGTTAATATGGGCAACACGTCTGGAACATTCTCTTTCCAAACACCATGTCCCATGCCCGCTCTGGCTCAGGTCGGCTGGTTTGTGAACTTGTCAGCAGGCTGGGGTGGGAAGGCTCATATTTACAAGAATAGACTCATTTATTTTTTGTAACAAACCATTTGCCAACTTAATGCTATGAAAAGGATATCAAGGGAAAAAAAAAAGGTTCATGCTGCATGAAAGGTGACGAGCTAAAGAACTGTCCTGCCTTGGCACCCAATGGCCAAATCAAGGGATGAGTCCTAAATACATAGTATATACAAATATAATGCATGTTTTGAAAAACAGGTGCTGACTTTGCACAGGATGCTCCTGGGCTCTTAGCACAGAGCAGGAAAGGCTGCACAGTGTGCCATTGCTGATCCACTTGAGGAAAGGTCTACTAAAGAAAAAGGTAAGATTTGTGCTCTTTTTACCCTGTCTAATTTGAGTGCTTCTAAGGTCTCCATAACTGTGGTATCAGCACCTCATAAACATTAACAAAATTATCCTTGTAACAAAAAAATCAAAGTCAGGTTTGTGTCCAGTGCAACCTTTGAAAGCATCCCATGTGTATCCTGAGAGGCTAAATCTGGTTAAAACAATGAATTCCCCTGTCCAAGAACAAACACAGTGTCCCACATGGTGTTGCAATCACACTGCACAAAGGCAGGAAGCAGAGAGAACCCACTGCTTCAGTCCAGTCCTACTGGAGCACCAATTTCCAAGTCTCCCCCAATTCTGAGCAGTGCTCTGGATGCCTTGCCAGGCAGCTCCAAAGCGGGTCAGGCACACGGCCACAGCTGGCAGCAGATGATCTGGACTTAGCCTTGACAGAGCACACACACTGCTCCCGAGTAACACACAAGTGGGAGGAGTGGGGATTGCTGGGGAAGGCAATGTCCTTCAGGTGTCACCCCTGGGACCACCAAAGTAAATAATTTTTCATCAGAGCCATTTGGTTTCTGGTTTCTGTTTGGAAGTGTGGCTTTCGCTGCCTTGACTCAAAATAAAACTCAGCTTTCCTTTTTCACAGCCACAAAGATGCTAGATTTGAATGCCTGGTGGTGCAAAGTGTGGGCAGCAGGGTTTGGAAGGCTGGGATGTTTTATTTTCCTTTTATTTTGGTGGTAATTTAGCTTTGCACAAGCCCCTGCCTGGTTAGCAAGCCTCCAGCTTTGCCAACAACACAGAACTGCCTAAATTACAAAAACAAATTAATCCACAAAAAAAATTACCTCAGCAAAGAAGTTAAGCTAGATGGGTAAACACAATGTAATTTGTTATATGCTTCCATTCGGGAGGGGGATCCAAATTAATAAAAAAAATTCCTGTAACACTGAACCGTGAGGCCCAGCCCCAGCATGATGTCGGGATTCCGGTATGAGCTCAGTAACACCATCCTCTGGCTCACTACTGAGAGGACAGGGCCTTATGTTGCCTATATTCCTCCCCCCCATCCCAGCACAGTGCTCCACATGCCCTTTTATTTTTAATTTCCCCCTAAAAGGAATTTTTGGGGAAAATTTATATTTGCATTTCCTGCCAAAGAAAGATCAAGTAAGGAAGTTACTGTGGAGTGCCATCCATGGCACTGGAATGCTGACATGACATCTCATGTCAGTTGAACACAACTGTGAAGCACAAACCCATCCACATCCGAGGCACCACTGGAGATCCCAGCCCGGCTGACGGCTGTTTGACAGGTGCTGGGGAGGCTGGGAGGGCACAGGCAACCTTGCAAACCCCACATCCCCTCCATCCTGATACTCATTTGAGGCTGACAGGCAAAGCTTGAACACATCATTACAGCCTTGACGAGGCTGCTAAAGGTAACACTCAGGTTACGAATTAATTAATAGGAAACACTTACCTTCCCCACTAGCTTGCCTTTCCTGTTCATGCAAAGGTAGAAATCTGTCTCCTTCCCTTTGATCCGGACTTGACTGCCGAAAGTGTCTGTTTCCACTAGAAGCTGGGCTTGTAAAGGAAGAAGAAAAAAAAGCATTTACCAGTGTGGTCCAATTAAATCACAGGGTGAACATGCACTGTCCCATTGCCTCCAGCTGAACCACCCTGGGATGCTCTGCACAGGAACAACCCAAGGGACCACCCTGGGGCCGAGCTCACAGCTTAGTCACAGGTGCAAAACTAACACCTCTCCACTAACTCCTGTGAGGATGGTCCAGGTTTAATGCTGGTTTTAGCACAAAGTAGGCACATACAGGTGTGTTCTCCATCTGTCCTCACCAACCCTGCCACCCCATCAGCAATATTAGCTCGATGCTAAAAAACCCTCTAAGATCATTGAGTCCAGCAGTTCCCCCTGCACTGCCATAGCCACCACTGAACCATGTCCCCAGGTGTCATATCTACATGCCTCTTAAACACCTCCAGGGATGGGCACTCTCTTAAACACTTCCAGGGATGGTGACTCCACCACTGCCCTGGGCAGCCCATACCAACAACAGTGCTCTCCTTCATATTGCAGGAGGGTTCTTGGAGGATAAGAACATAGATTTTATTCTCATGAAGATGTAAGATTACCATGACAAGAAAGAAAATCCTTTCCCCATAGCCAGCATCCCTCAAACACTGCACAGAAGTGGTCATGCCACGTGCTCCTAGTGCAAAACATCACAGTGATTCTTCAAGAACACCACAACAGCTAGCAGAGGAGAAATTTGGCACTGCTTGTTCTGTCTGATACACACCCACCCTGCAGATGTCCTCCATGTCTAGCTGTGCTTCCAGGATGTCACAAACTGCCTTCTGGCAGTCCAGGTCCAGGTCTTCAGCTCTAGCTGGGAGACATACGGCCAATCTCACAGTGTCTCATACGTTTACTGATGCCAGAGCTGGCTTGCAGCATCACCAGGAGCCATGGTAGAGGACAGAATTCCTGCTGCATCTTCCTAAAGCACCTGCTCTGACACAGCTGTATCTGCAGAAGGGGCCAAGCTGCCACCCAGATGAGCATTGTGCCATCATCATCTCAAAAACCCAGACACATCCAAATTCCGCCTTTTATTCCAGCTCTAATCTAAACACAAATTCCAGTCATGCTCAAGATTCAGATTCCAGGAATTTCCCCGGAGAGGCAGGAACAGGCAGACTGGACATTTTGGTTCAGATCCATCTCCGATATGGAGGGGGAGAAAGGAGACGTGGTTGAAACAATGCAAGAATGTGTAAGTGTCAGCAAGTGCAACTCCACGGTCCTCCTCTGGAAATACTCATGCTTGTAAGATCCCAGCCTTGCCATAGAAACACGGCTTTTGCCAAACTCTGGAGAATGTTTGATCTGTGCTGCAAAAAGTCACATTCTTTTTGGCATTCATTTTTCAAGCTTTAAAACCCTCTAAGAGCAAATACATTCATTGTAATGTTTTACCATGGGGATAGAAATGGGAGTTTGTTTCATTTAAACACATTAATATTTTTCCCACTTGTAAAGTCAGCTTTTGGCTTCTGCAGCAGTGCAAATATCACAAACCTTTAACTCACAAGGGCCCTAAACGGAGTTTTCCCTTTGCAGCTCAGTCACATCTGCAAGTTCAGGGGTTTCCAGTTAAACCTGTTATCACAGGGGATATTTAAATTATAACTTCTTTCTGACAGCAAGTGGAGTAATTGCCAGTATTACAACAAAATATTAATTGCAATCATGCACAAATATGGATATTTATCGAAGTTTTTCAGAAACGCATCATGTGTTTGGGTGTCCGTGATGGAGAGCCGCTTGCAAGGAACAACCGGGTGCTGCACGTTTTCTCCCTACACCTGCCAAGGTGGTATCAAACCTGTGACCACTTCTGTGAGGAAAGGCCACATGAACCAGAACCCATCGCAGTGAGGATATCAAGGTGAGCCCAGCCAGGATGAGGAGGATGGCACAGGGCCAAAGAACAGTCCTCAAGGATGACCAATACAGTAGATAACCTGGGGAATGCCCACTGCTCCAAGAAGTTCAGGGAGGCTGCTCAGATGCAACGCAGCAGTAATAGACAAGGGAACAGCAAAAAAATCCCCTATCTATCTTTAAAGAGGTGACTTTGAAAGGGTTCCCCCAACAAGAGCAGAGACAATGGTCAACCTCAGAGAGAAGCAGTCAGCACAAGTGAAGGTTATGGAGCCAGCAAAGGCTGGTCCAAGAACCATGGCCAACACCCAGAGCACCAAGGAGTTGCCCACAGATCCAGTGTCGAAACCACCCAGGCACACAAGTAGATGTGGGACCACCCACCAAAAGGGTCAAGCAAGGGCTCCACACAGGCAAGAACAGGATGCCACAAGTTCCCTTCTAAGCTGCGAGGCATTTCCCATCCATTCCAGCCTCACTGCTGCAACTAAAGCTGCTGTGAAGAACGGTGAATATCAGACATCAGCTTTGGCCAGCCAAAGCAGGAGCTAATGCCGACAAAACACTCCAACACAAGAGCCTGGAGCTGCAGTCCCCATGGACAGGCAGCAGCTCACACCTCTCTGACACAGGTCCCCAAGGGCAGGCCACGCTGCGATGGACAAACACGGGGCACACCAGCTCACACTCCCCACCCTCTCACTCTGGAGCCAGTATGAGTAATATGCAAGCTGATTTTAATTTGAAAAATATCACCTTAAAAAGATGCCGGTTCCCTGCTGTGAAAATTAAAACCATCTGGATGGAGTGATTTCAAATAATTAATCTAGGTCTCCTTTGGCACCCCGCTACTAATTAAAATATGATACCTTCCTCCCCCTTTTTAAATAAAAAATTTAAATAAAGTTTAAAGATCTAATAAAATAATGTCATAATTTAGAACTAAATGGAAGTCACCTTTCCCGTGGGCCACAAAGGTTACAGTGGTGCTGAGATCCCTCCAGGCTGGTGCCACAGCCCAGATTGAGCAGCAGTGGATAAGCAGCATGCAATGAGACACTCACATTAGCAAACACATCAGCATCCACTCCACAGCCCAGTGCCCCAAGGGGCTTGCACCCCCAGAGATCCTCCTGCACCCCATGTCCAGGAGTGGGAGCACAGGGAAGGAGGTTCAGCAGACGTCTGATCCCCGCTGTGACCTGAGCTGCCCCATGACAGGCCAAGGCCACCCAGACAGACCCAATTCTCAAAAATCTAGGTCTTAAGATGTTGGAAACATCTTGTTTTTAGGGATCCCTGACTGCCTTTCCTACAAGGGAGACCAGTGAGGCTTTAGGGTGGGTTATAACCCAGTAGGCTTCCAGTTTGCAGCACCCCTGACAGCTGATGCTTCTTTGTGCAACAGGCATCTCCCTAAATTCTCTGAGGAGCAGGGACAGGGATCTTGAACAACACATCTAAAATCAGCTGGGATGAATCCCAGCCCTGAATGCTGCAACAAGATTTCCTGGGAGGTGGAGGCTGACCCAGCACAAGGGGCTGCTGGTGTCTCCCACCCCACTCACAGGCAGCAGCAGAAAAGCTCAGTCACCACAAACACATTTTAGATTAATTCAAACTGCACTTGGCATCTGTCTCCACAAAAAAGACACCATGGCTACAATGAAAGCAACAGGAAAAATCCAAGAGAATTTCCATGGAGAGCTCAGGTAAAATGAGTCCCAAAGTGCTGGAACAATATCCTCACAGGACTCTGCTGCTTAGCACACCTGAATTCTAGCTCCATCCATCCCTGGATACACTGTACAGAGATTACAATCTTTATTTTCAAAGGCCCTGTACTCCAATCTTCAGATCAGGTATTATTGTTTAAATTCTTTGACAGCTAGATATTCTGATATATTTTCCAGGGGGGAAAAAAAAAAAAAAAAACCCCAACCCCCCCCCCCCCCAAAAAAAAAAACCCAAAAACAAAAAAACAAAAGAGAAAATATGTCTTTAGAGAGTGAGATCTTCTGCTACATGCTTTTGCCTTATTGGCCCATTTAACTTAAACCTTCCTGAAAACTCCCACTGGAAGAGACTGGAATTCCTCACAAGTCTAGGTGAAAAGGATTACATATATATATGTCAAAAAGCTATCTTCCAGCTAAGAAAACATGAAGTCAGGGAGATATGTGAAGGTGGCAGAAAATATGCCAAATTATCTTTCAAATATTTCCTGGGAGTGGGAGGACAGGAGCCAGAAAAGCACAGGGAAAGAGAGGAGAAAGAGGACACCTGAGAAGTGTAAGGTTTACATGTACCTATCACAAAATCCTCAGTTTAAAATAAATAAAGAGAGAAAGGGGAAAATACAAGGAGGGTGTAGAAGGACTGGATACTTCGAGTCTATCCACTGTTGCCATTTGTTTGGGGTTTTTTTCAGATAAAAACCTTGCAAAGGAGCCATAGAGAGAAGGAACTACAGCCACTTACACTGCTCACAGGTACCCTGAAGGTAGCCAGCTAAAACAGATTGCCAGGGGAAAAGGCTCTCACAGGGGACCAAGGTTCTGTTGCCTTAGTTGCACTTTTTTTAATGAAACGAAGTCAGGGAAACCATTCTTAGACTTGAAATGAGTGAAGAGGAAGGATGTACTTATACTGTGAGGCTGCAAGCAGAGCATCTGGGATAGAGAACAGCTTTCCCATTTTGTTACTCTGGTGCTATGAACCAAGACAAAGCATGTGTCC
The DNA here is from genome assembly GCA_013396775.1 of Cephalopterus ornatus. Lineage (NCBI taxonomy): Eukaryota > Metazoa > Chordata > Aves > Passeriformes > Cotingidae > Cephalopterus > Cephalopterus ornatus. The sequence goes on along the minus strand of VZRE01006217.1, from coordinate 117,059 downwards.
ACAGTTCATAGTGTATTATATATTGCATCTGATGGGAGAGCAAAATCCACTCTCCGGTAAGACTGAATCTTCTCGTGTGACTTCCAGCACAGGCAAGGGTGCTTAAAATAGCTGAAACCTGTTTAAACACTGCCTACCCACTACTACAACCACGTGAATCCCTTACACGACCACAACACAGGAGAGAATGACCCTGTCTCTACATTCATGATGTAATGATGGGGGAATAATGCCAAAATTAGGTGAAGTCTGGAGGGTCTAATGAAGCCCACAGGCTATGGACCAGTGAGGGAATCTAGGCTGCATCCCTAAGTTTTGTTTGCACACTTGCAGAGTCCTGCAAACTGTGTGATATTTACTAGTTATAAACCATAGAACCCAACTCCCTTCTCAAATATTCAGGTGCAAAGCAGGAGTAACCACCCCAATCAAGGAGGCTGGTGCTCAGGAGGGCAGAGCTCTGACCCACATACCACTGCAATGAGCTCATCGTGTCTGTCCTGAGCGAGCACAGCGTATGTATGTCAAATTATTAAACGGGATGTTGGTGGGGAGGAGCAGTAAGAGCAGCTCCAAGACTCAGGCTTCAGCAATTTTCTTTTTTAAGCCACCACTTTGCACGAGCCAGGAAAGGGCTCGGTGTCAGCGCAGGGTCTGCCTGGGGAGCAGCGCTCCCAGTCCTGGCCCAGGCTTTTAAAAATGCCTAAAAAACCCCTCTAAATGAGGTTTTCTTTTAAACACCATATCTGTCCCTCAGTAACTGTTGCAGTGAGAGACAAAGACTATTTGGAGTGTGTGGAGCGTGTGAGGCCCCTCAGAGCATCAACACCAAGTGCCAAATCTCCACAGCACATCTTTCTGCCCCATCACGGGGTGGGAAGGGGAGCAGGACCAAGGGCTCTGTGTGAACAAATGACAGACTGCAGAGACAACCTGCAACCTGCAGAACAGCCTCAGTAGCTCTCAGGAACTAGAGTCAGGTTAAATATTTGCATGGGAGACATCAGAAGAAAATCTATAATGCAGCAAAGACCTCAAAGGCACTTACACTGCAGCAACCTGATCCTGTAAATACTTCCACACAAAGGACTTCACACACATCGGAAGTCCCTTGAGTGCTGATAAATACCCCTGCATGGCTTCAGGGTCCCGCCTCTGCCACCGCCTGCAGGGTGGAACACACTGGGAGAGCAGCTTTGGACACGGCTTTGGTGAGAGCTCCCCCCTCCCCAGCCCAGGGAGCTGTCTGCTCACCCTGCCCTTCTGCCACTGCCCCCAGGGCTCAGTGTGATGGATCACAGCACCAAACTAACATTCCCCTTCCTGGGAACACCTTCTGGGACACCTTCATCTGGGTTTCACCTCTGCAGGAGATGATAAGAGCTTAGGTCTCTGGGAGATGGTTTCAGGCATCCCCACCCACAAAGAACCAGCTAACACCAAGAAGGCTCCTGTCCCACTTCCAGTGTACTGAGCTATCCCTTGGCGCTCCCTGGGCATGTCTACAGGACACAGGGCCAAGACACACAGAAACATCCATGTCAGTGCCAACCACGCCAGCCTGAGTGCCCAGCCCAGGACAGATGTGCAGCGTGACACACTGTGCTGCAGTTAACCCCACAGAGCCTGAGATCTTCGAGTCATAAAATATCACTCACACTCTAGTGAAACCTCCACTGTTTAAGCCGTTCACAGAGACACGGAATCATAGAATGGTTTGGATTGCAAGGGACTTTAAAGCTCAGCTAGTTCCAACACCTCTGCCATGGGCAGGGACACCTTCCACTAGATCAGGTTGCTCAATGCACCACTCAACCTGGCCTTGAATGTTTACAGAGGTCTTTACCTAGAGGGATGTGCTCACCCAAAACATTCTCGTACCAGTTCAGCAGTAGCTAACAAGCCATGCCCAGGGAACGATGCTGAGCTGCTGGTGTTCCCCAAGCATCTCAGGGACCATCTCGGAGAGGTTCTACCTCCCCACCCTGTTGCAGATGTGTTGTTTATGACAGAATGGCAATGTCAAGGTAACAAGGAGATTCTAAAACAAAGAAGTCCTCTTCACTGAACTGCTCAGGCTCCTATAGGATGACAAAGCTTCCAGACACAGTCCCTACAAACTCACTGTTATTCACCACATCTTGGGAGAAGCTTAATGAAAATGTGTTAATCTGAGTCTTTTATTAGTCCATGTACCTGAAAATTGTTTGATAGTTCAGCTGATGTAAGACCAGAATAAATACAAAGGTAGGTCTTAGAGATTTTTGTCCAACTTACATAAAACTTTAATAAATCCCTGAACCTGTGACTCTGTGAAAAACCAAAACAAAAAACCTGCAAACAAACAAACAAAAAAACCCCCAAACCAAAACAACAACAAAAATCTGAGCTCTAAGTACCATATTACTGGCCCAAGCCTGCATTACCCACAGGTTGGTCATCGTGTATCCACTTGAAAAATGAATGTAAAATATTGTCATTCTGACACGGAGCCATTTGCACCCATTTGTAGATCTAAGAACACAGAATTAAGTAGTGAGAAATCAGACTTGGCTTCTTGCAGATGTTTTATACATAATTCACCATAAGAGACACTAAAAATATTTTGGCAGTTGCTTCAATGAAGGTGAATAAGCTTATTTAGACAAGATTCAGTAAAAGTGGAGGCGGATAGGTTGTGTGCTTTAAAATGCCTGGGTGGGAACAACAGTGAACAAATTCTGCCCTGAACTTTGCCACCTGCAAACTCGCCATGACGAAGAAGTAAGCCTGGAAAGAGAAACGTTCAAAATGTTAGCACAGAAATTCCTCTATCTCACCAGGGTGTCTTGCTGTCTCCAAACACAGCTCAAGTGGACACTATTTCTACAGAGGCAGGAAAACTGCTTGACAAGTCGCCAGGCTCCGAGTCTGGAATTAGTGAAGGATGAGCCTCAAAAAAGTTCAGAAGCTCTGTTATGCTTGAAAAAGCACCTAAAATGAAAAGGAAAGGGCCAAACCCTGATGTCTTTGATCATTCTCATTTGAATAAACTCCTACTGACACAGTCAAGCCCAACAGACAACGACCTCAGAACCTAGCCCTGAGCACTTTGTTGAAAGGCATCCAAAGCACTGGAGTCTCTCGGGTCTGGAAAGAGCATGAACCTTTCCCATCCCCACAGAGGGTTAGAATTACCACAAGAACAAATCCTGATGAAGTTATTTTGACTCTCTTGTTCCCAGGCTCAGCTGAACCCAATAAAAACACTGATGTACACAAAAATAACAATAAGGAGAGAATGACAACTACGGGAACCCCATGTACTCTTGTTTCTCCAGAGCTGCTCTGCTTGTGGCCAGGAGCACAGGACAGACCACAGCGCTCCCCCACCTCTCTCAGGCAAGCTGAGGATTGGCTGCTCATCCTCGGCCATGAAGGAGGTATGATGTTAGCACCACCATATCCTCTTACCAAGGAGTCCCAAACACATAAATCTCTCCTGTATGCCAACCCTGGGATGGTTTCACACACTCCATCCAGGTTCCACTGTTGTATTTGTGAGTGCTCCAAAACGTGGCTAATCGGGAGAAACGCGTAAAGCATTTGCAGTGTTAGTTGAATTAAGATTATCAAATGTGCCTGATACACAAAGATGTTAAGTTCTACCAAGCAGGGTTCTTATTCTGTGCCAGTAAAAGCTGAAATTAGGATAATTAATTTTATGGATCAGAACACAAGCATGCTCACGCATTTTCTCAAAGGGGCTCATTGTAACCTTCCCTCCTTCCAGCAAGTAAAAAATATGCTGAAAATAAAGTTGCAGGATGCTCTGGTGTTTTCAATGGGATTCTTGTGGCTCTGGAACCCAGAGGAGCAGAGGCAGCAGTGCAACCCAACAGAAGAAAATGTTCTGGCACATGGGGAAAATTCCTCTGTGTTTTAACATTTTAAGCAGGGTTTGCTCTTAGAAATGGTCGCAAATACAGTTTCAAAGATATCTGACTTCTTAATGCTTGTGCTGCTGAAGCTCCCTTTCCCCAAATAATTAAAGTATTACTAAATGAAGTACAGAAAATCGTCACTCTTAGGTAAGAGTACATGAGAGTATGACTATTTTTGGGTGAGGTTTAAAAGAGGTGGACAAAAACTGACCCTCTACAGCACCTGGGGACACACACTTGGAACCAGCTGCACCCAAAAGAGTCCCTTGGGTGAAGGACCTTGGAGAAGGATCCTCTGCACCAGTCTCTTTGAAAAGGTCTCTCCCTATAGACATAGCACAGTTCCTGCAACTGTTCTCAGAGCAGCAGCAACAGAAATAATGCAACAACCAACAGAAATCAGGTATCACGTTAACTCTCCATTTAGCACCTTTGGTTTCACATATTTATTTTTGGAAACATATTAACCATGGGACTTTTCTTAAACTGTTACCCCTGGTCCTCAGCATATGTAAGACTATTTACTTGCCTTTTACTGCATTTTAATTGCATGAGAAATTTTAAAAGTCTTTTTTTTTCTTTTCTAGAGTCATTTGGGACAAAAGGCATCTGGCACTGGGTATTTAAATAAGACCTGTCAGAACTGTAAAATTAGTTTTATGTTTTAATAAAGGTACTTTAAAAATCTCAAATATAATTCTGCATTCAAACCATACGTGTTTGGATTAAGAAAAGCAGATCCCATGTTAAATCTTAATATAAAAATTAAATCAAGTACAGAACTAAGCCAGTCCTCATCTGTGGCAGCACAGAAAAGAGGTAATATCTCCAAAAGCTCATTCTTGGGGTATTCTAAGTTTAAAGAATCAGCATGGAGAGCATAAAATCTGTATGATGTTATATTATTTGTGATTTATCTCAGTTCATCTGGAGACTCAGGTCACCTTTAAAGATCAGACTCAGTCCCATGTTTCTATCCAAAATTTTCTCAGCCCTTTCTCTCCTCATGGCACTGGAGCATCCTGCCCCCCTCTCCCCACCTGAAGGGTGGGACGTTCCCTTGAGATGGTGGATGCTCTGGCAGGGGACACCACTGCTGCAGGTGTCCAGCCCATACCTATCCAAACATGGATCAACAGTTTGTTGAGCTTGGAGGACACTTTGATTAGCACGGTAATCAGCACATAATTCATTCTAAAAATCTTCAGACATAGAGACAAAGGACAAAACCCAAAGCAGAAACCTTCCTTCCAACACTTGCTACCCCATGGCTGCAAGCACATCCCTCCTCTCCACTGGGACACCTTCTTGCTCTCCTCTTTTTATCTCCGTCCACAACTTTTCGGGTGTACAGGAGAAAGGAATATGCCACCACTATTTCTACACAACAGACCTGAAATATTTGCAGGCAGTCACGATGGCCACATCCACGTGCCAAGCCCGAGGAGCAGGGCTGCCCCTCACTTTTGTCACAAGGGCAAGAAGCCACCTTAGACCTCTGCCAAGGCAGCCAAGTCACCCCCCACTTGCTGCCGCCAGCACAGAGGAGCCCAAGGACACACCACATGGCCCGTGGGGCAAGAGGCAGCCCTTGGCCAACAACACCTGCCCCAAGGGCTTCATAGCCCAGCAAAAAGCTGCAGACTGACCTATGCCAGCAAAGAGCCACTTTCTCCATCCAAGACCCCGAAGGAGCAAAGGAACCAGCTAACGTGAGCTAAAGAGCTCCTGTGCAAGCTCCTGGTGAGTAACTAGCTGGTCTTTAAGATCCCTTCCAAAGCAAACCTTTCTGTGATTCTATGAAAGCAGATAGCTTTCCAGGTGCCCACCAGGCCTGGCCGTCCTCCG
>VZRE01006217.1:73833-111252 GCA_013396775.1 Cephalopterus ornatus | reverse complement strand
GAAGGGAAGCGCTGCAGGTGCAGGGCAGCCCCAGCCCCCCCAGCTCAGCCAGGCCACCCCCTCCCCATCGCCAGCTGCCCAACCTGGCGCTTCTCCACAGGTCACCTCCGGTGTGAGGAGTTACCGCTCATCCCCCAACAGGCACGATGAAAAGGAGACAAAAAAGCAGGATGCTGGTGAATGACAGCAGTGGGTGGCCCGGCCCCGGCCGGGCTCTACACACAACAGGCACAGCCAAGTGTGTCTGGCCGCAGACAATGATGCGGCTGGAGGTGTGTGGGGCGGCGGCGCTCGGCCGTTCTCACGGCGAGGCACCGGGCCATGTCGGCCCCCAAAACCCTCCCCGGGCAGCCGCCCCTTCTGGCTCCCACCGCCCCGCCGGGCTTCCGTTTGGTTTTTTCTGCGTTGTCCTTCCTGCCGGGACATTTGCAGCTCTGAAAAAAAAAAAGGCAGGTCAGACATCCTCACATGGTGTATTTAGTGCTTCACCTCGGGTTTCCACGGCTCCCGTGCCACGTTCCTCCGGGCTGGGAGCGCAGCCGGGCCGAGGGCTCGGGCTGACCCCTCTGCTGCGCCGGGCCAGTGTCTCACATTAAGTGCTGCTAATGCGTTTTGCATTTGTGCTCGGGGGCAGGAAATCTCAACTTCCAGTGCCAAGGGGTTAATTATAATTTATATAGCAAGATCTCAGGCTGGGGGGTGGGGTGTTTCTCCAGCTAATTAAGAGGTGCAATTACCTTTGAGAATCAAAGGGATATTCGGGTACCCAGCTCGGAGAAACAGATTACAGGCACTTAAAACACAAGGACATCTTTGCTTATGTACATGCTCTTAGTTTTTGCTGTTGATCATTAACAAGAAACTGTCATATTCCTGGTCCATCATCACAATGTCTTGCTGACCACCTTATGGAAGCCACTGCAATGGGGTAACATAGAGCATTGCTGCTTTCCCTGGGATTACCTACACTTTCAACAACATGCCCATCACCTGGTGCTTAGGGCTCTGGCAAAACTTTCTGCTTACTAATTAACAAAGCTTCAAAACCTTGAGGTGGGTAACACCTAAATAGCCCATTCTGTGTTCAGACCGCAAGCCCAGGCCTTTTCACTCCCAAGGCAAGTAGGGGGTTGATGAATATTGTTGCATTGCTTCAATAATAATGACCGTATTTATGAGTAATTATTATTATAAGTAATTATGATAAATACAATATTTAAATTAATTATTGCATTAATTTAGTAATAAATATTACTACATCATTCCAGACCACATGGCAGCCCCTCTGCGTTGCCCTGTCCTACCCACTGGCCCAGTGCAAACAGGGTGACATCACTTGCTACACAAGCCTTAGGAACTGTGGCCAAGGGATAATTAGCAGCAGCAGTACCCAGGAGAGAGACGAGCGCCCAGCATGGCCACACAGGCCAGTGGAAGCACCCATGGAACACACCTTCAGCAGCTCTTCCAGTGGGGAGATGCAGGGTGAACACTGCTGGGCAGCACTGGGCTCACATCCTGCCTGGGGCTGGGGGATCGCTGGGAGCATGTCCATCCCCTCCCACAAGCTCCCTCCATCAGCACCTTGCCTTCATATTTGTGCAGCAGTTTAACAGTTACAGCTCTCTCTTTCTCACCACTCCCAAAGATGACTCCTGAGCCAGGAGGTGATTGCTGAGCCATTTGCAAAGGGTTAATGTAATTGAATATTCAGATGTCAGGAGAAGGTTTGGGCTGAAGACAGCAAAAAAAGATTCTGCGGAACCCTTAAAGTCCTGCTCTGGGGAGTCAGTAGAGTTACACATGCAACACAGGCTGCAGTCTCAGCTTAGCTTGGCACAGGCTGCCCAAATAGATCCTCCACCATTCACTGTTTTTTAGGGATGTATTGGGCTGTTGCTCTCTGGGAAATTGAGTGCTTAAGTTAGAAACTGATGCTGTGGAATTGTCAGCAGCCCACATATCCCACAGGCTCTCAGGCACCTGCACCAGCAGCCTCCAGCCTGACCCAGAACACAGCTAGACGCAGAGGCTGGCAGTGGCAAGAAAACCAAGCCTTTCTCTAGAGAGGTGATTAGGAACAAGAGGAACGTCTGTCCGTGTGGGTTAGAAATGAAGCTCATGCTGGCAAAGCCCACAGGGGAGCTCAGCAGACGGTATCCAACACCAGCAACTCTCTACCTATGACTTGATTACGCTGTGGCAGGTTTATCAGGCTGCCCTTTGATGCGCTGACAGCAGCAAACTGGCTGTGTTGAACTTGTGGCCAAGCAGGCTGAAGCACACAACCCAAAAACATGCTGTGTGAAGCACTATTGTTAAATTAGGAGATAACACAGCTGACACCTCGTCATGGAGAGATGCCGACTGGCACTGCTGCTCCCAGGAGCTCGAAGAACTCTTAGACCTGACAATCAACATATGCTACAGGTATTTCCATCCCTGGAAGCCATCCTTTGGTAGGCGACTGCAAGAGAAAGGGCACATCAGTTTTCATGAGCCATTTTACAAGAACATCTACAAAGTACGCAGACCTATACTGAGCAGAGCGTTTCTAATATCACCACAGTCCCCAAACAGAATATTCTGTTTCACTGCAGGAGACTAAGTGAAAATCAGGAAGATTTTCCTATGGGAAGGTTGGGAATAACCAGGATAGAGCAGAGGATGACAGTTTTTAGAGGCTTCATTACTCTGTAAAAGAAGGCATCTTACTTCTTGCTGATGCAGGCAAGAGGTTAGGAAAGGACTTGGCTTAGACCTGGAGAAAGCAAGACAGAGATTACAAAACTATTGCTTGTAGTCTCATCTTAAGCCGCAAACCTGCACAGCTTTCAGTGAAAAGGATTGTAAGTGCTTCATCAGCAACACGAGCAAGCTACATAAGGAAAGAAAAAGAAAGGAAGGGCAGATCCAGAGGGAAATAAATCTACACCAGCATTACCTTTCCCTACAGTTTGCTATTTATTGAAGAAGCAGCAAAAGCTCCAGTGCGCTTCAGGATACAAACGCTGACATGGAAATTCAGAGCCCTGAACCACTTCCAATAGGGAAAATGTACTGACCGCAGTCTCTTTGGAGGTCAAACAAAATCAATAGCCTTTCTCTCCAGTCTGTCTCTAAACTAAGCTTCTTTCAAAGACATCCAGAGAAAATGGATCATCTTTTGTTGTTGTGTGCGGTTTTGGGTTGGGCTTTTTTTAAGTGCTCAAACATTCACAGAAGCATAAGAAACTCCTTCCTCCTTCAGCATACTGAAAGGATTGTATGGAGGTCAACACTGCCCATCAGTTTTACTACACAATAGATGAGTTATCCACTTCTTGGGGAGGAAATCAAGCTGGAAGCCGCTTAGCACTTGGTAAGAGAGGAAAAAATAAATCAGTGCATTTGCTTGATTGGGGTACATTTAAAGCTGGTTGTCAATTAGTTCAACACAGTTCGCTGTTAGAGAGCACAACAATTTAGCCCCAGGAGCTGAAGTTTGCTGCATTTCCTCAGATTCCTCCTGCTGAGAGACAGATATTGGCTGCAGCCAGGTCAAGCATCAAGGAGGAGGAGGAGGAGGAGCGAGGCTGAAGGCACAGCCACAGAGTGAGAGCTGCTAAGAGGGAGCCTGACATCAGATGCAGCCAGACTGGTGACTGCTTCCTTCCACTCAAAGTACACAACAAACTGGGTTCATGTGCAGAAAGGAATAGAGATGATAGCTGGTTATCACACAGCACGCTTCTCCACTCCCCAGCACACACCTTTTAAGATAAACTACAGTTTATACACCCTTGTGCAGAGGGTATCATCCTTACCATGTAAGTGGGTCACCCCAAGCTGAGGGAAATGGCAGAAGGACTAAAGGGGCAGAATGCAAAACTTTGCCTACATCCAATTTTTTAAATCAGAAAAATTCTCAAAAATATCAATTCAAAAAATCACAAAGGGGGACTAACCACAAAAGTCACCTCCTAATGGTCCCACTGAATGCATCCAAAGGAGGACCACTGCATTCAGAGCAACACATCACCGATGGCTTTACTTGCCAGTTCTGTTCTGACCATCAGTTATGAAAGACACCACATCACAAAACAATTCAGGCTGAGAAGGCTCTCCAGAGCTCAACCCTGTGCTCCAAGCAGGACCATCAGGGCTAGAGACCATCACTCCTTAGCTGTGCTCCAGCTCCCCTGCAAACAGGGGGGCTTTCTGAGACAGCCAACGTCTAGATCTGAGCCCACCTCAGAGTTGTGGTTACTGTGTCACAGATGTGGCTGGAGAGGGACAGACACATCTGCAGCTGACTTGGGCCCCAGCACCACCAGCACTGAGCACAGACCTCAGCAGGGTGAGCTGCCTATGGCCAGGACGGTGAGCCTCTGCTGTTCTCGCAGCCACAGGGAGACCTGTTTACCTAATGGGCATCCCACACTGCCGATGTTTGCTGCTGTCATGTATACATATAAACATATACAATCTATGTTCAAGCCACTCTCTGTTTCTAACTCCCCTTCAAGCACAGCAGATGTGCAGCGCCAACATCCTGTCTCCTCCACTGCCCTGCACTCACATGTGCCACAGGAAGGAGGATTTGCTCCACCAGACCACGTAAAGGCTAGCTCATTTCTGAGTGGACATATTTAGCATCTTATAATTAGGATCTTAGCTACTTCTTGTGCCCACACAGGTCTAATAGTTCCAGTGCTGGAAAATCCTGGCAAAGCTCAGGAACAGGTTACAGCAATAGTGACCATCAAACATTCACCCAACCCCACATCTGCAGGAACAGACAAGGCTGGTGGTTAGAAACAAAAGTGCTGTTTCTTTGCAATGCTTTTTATCTCCCCTCCTCCAGTCCCCCCAGGTGGGACAATTTAGCCGGTGACTACAGAGCTCTTACATGTGCTTGTTAGCACCCCCAAATTAGTAGGTGTAAAGTCAATATCCTTTTGCCTATTTACTCCTAATGAGTCACCAGTCAGAAACTTCACTTGGAAAAAACGGTTACAAATGCAGATGCAGAAGCAAATTAAATAAAGGCAAGAATCACAAACGTTGCACAAAGACAAGGGGCTGGGCACACCACACAGCACCAGGCCATTGTCACCGGCTCAAACCTAACAGCTTTGATTTACCTCCCACCGGCTAAAATGGTTTGAAATGCAAGGTCTGAACAAAGGTGCAAGACACAGGAGGAATGAGAGGCACTGTTGGGCACTTAATCTCCTTTCAGTCTCACACAGGAGCTCCGGGAATGGCTCTGCTGAAGTCGGTGGAGTCTCAGGAGTGTAGGAAAGAGGATAATCAGGCCTTGGCTGTAACAGAGATCCAGCCCTGTGATCCCTCCATGCAACCAGCAGAAACCCTATTTGGGATTTACACTGAAGTTACCTTTAGGCAAGCTCCTTCACTGCTGGAACCTGGGGCAACATCACTGATCCCAACAGGACAAGACCAGATGTAGGCAGCTGTGGTGTTCGCCCTCTAACTCAACACAGTATGTGATTTGAAACCAGAAGCCCCAAGTGTTCCCCAGTCTGCCTCAGCACTCGCCCCTGCAAAAACCAGCCAGAGCAGTAAGGGAGGTTCTGCAGTGGGGACACCCCTCACGCCCATACCCCACCCATGGCAGGTGTGGACACACTAGGAGCCTTGCGACTGCCCACGGCCAAGCACTGAGGACATTTGAACATTATTTTCTAGATTTATCTGGTGTTTATATGCCATCCTACTCCTATTACTTCCCTGCTGCTTCTCTAGACTGAGGTCTTAACCACCTCCAGAGGCTATCCCTTGATGTTACATCTCCCCTCTCACATTCAACCACCCATTTCCTCTCCTGCTTGTCCTTTCAAAAGCACTTGAGAACATCAGGTATAAACCAAACCACACCAGCCCCGCCAACTCGAAGCCAGGATCCCAAGCATATGTCTCCTACCATATGCTCAAGCGTCACAGGCTTGCATCACCATCACGCCACTCAGGCACAACATGCATTTCTTCTCTGTCCTGCCAGCCCAGCTTTTGGGGGAGGTCCAGAAACAGCTGAGCAACATCAGAGAACAAGGGCTCCTCTCCACAGGGTGACCTGAGGCCAGATCCTTCCAGCCAGCACAGCTGCCATCCAGTTGTTGGAGAAGACCCAGAATGTATCACAGCTAGAAGCCAGCAGGGTCATGGCAGATGGCAGGATTTTTTGTTATTGCTTTAGGAAGAAAGGCACCCTTTTTGGCAGCTGCAAAGGCAGACGAGGAGAAGACCTCTGAGGCACACATTTCAGTCAGGAGAGATGAGGGTAAAAGAAATCTGAGCACTATCCAGTCATTCTTCAAGCACAGCCACTCCAGGCAGCATCAGTAAAGCAACTACAGCAGAAGTTAGGGACACAAGGCTCAGGAGACACTGAGAAGGCCTCAGCTCCTACATCACCATAAAAGCATGAATTGTCTGTTATGAGCATTTAGAAAATACTGAAAATTCATCAGGGACCAAAGTGTGCGCTATTTATTGCTGGCACACACAGCTCATTAACAGGGGTGCTCATGGAGCCATGCCACCATCTCCCGCCAACCCCAAAACACCGGCTCTTCCTTGCTGTAAGAAAAAATAGGGGATCTTTGTACTGGGCCTTCTCACTCCCTTTCCTTCCAGCTCGCCTTCCCCTTCTTGCGAGCGCTGAGACCGCAGACGCTCTACACGTGTTCTCCTCTGCATCTGACTGGCAGGCACTCTGGAAAATGCCAGTATTGGAACGGCCTGAATTCAGCGGTTTCTGAATGCTGATCGGACACTATTTCGTTCAAGCCACAGATAGTAATTTTTGGGGGGTATTTTCAGCTCCCTTTTTGGACTCTTACAGATTTCCAAGCGTCATGCATCAGCAATTTCTCCTCTTTGCAGCTTCATTATTTTTCACCTTTCCACCGAGCCTGAGACTCGGCGCAGTTTTGTAGGGGCCTGGGCGCTTCCCTGCTCTTCCAGACGGCCACGCAATGCTACTGGCGTTGTTAATGTTTGCTGTGCTCCACCTTGCAGCTGCGGAAATTCCTGACTATCTGGTTTTTAAAAGAGCTGAGGTGAAACCTGAGCGACTGAAGTGCCTTATTTTTCTATAAATGTAACACCTTTCTTGAGGAAACCCCAGCCTGAAAACAGGAATGGTCTCACAGCATCTGAAACCACCAAATAATTACTTCTAACGAGGCCACCGATGCGGCCTCCATTACCACCATCGCTTCAGCATCTCTCCATTTGCAAAGCTTTTACCCCGCTGGCCCACCACGAGGTCAGGGAAGGTGCAGCCCTTGCTCTGGGATGAGGAAGGGACACACAAGGACACTGAGAGGATGAAATTCATGCAACTTGATTATGCATGAGGAACAAAGGTGCTTCTGTCTCCACTGTCTGGAGGGTCCAGCCTCAGTGTCCCACCACCCAACCTTGGCAAAGTGGAGTGGGAGATGCTCCAGGTGACAGATGTGGCCAATGCCACCACCACCACCACTAAGTCTCCAGCAAAGCAAGCTACTGACTTTAGGAATCTCAAACAGCAACCTAGAAAGGTTCCATGGTATCTTCAAGTAGAAGTGTGCTCTTTACACATCAAGTTTTGCATTTCCCATCCTGTCTTTAATTAGGCACGTTCTTAATAGGGTTATTGACATTTTTAATTTCCTCCAAACATTTCTTATGAGGGAAAAAAACTCACTGGCCACTTGACATCATGCACGGTGATGTACATCAAAGGCAAAATGTACAAGAGAATTTGTTGACAATGTTTTCCTTCCTTCCTCCCCAGAGTAAAAGCTATTAAAAATCCTTTTGGAAATGCAGACTAGCCTATTTTTAGGGTTTTAATTTTAATTGTACCCCAAGAACTGACTTGAATTCATGACTGGCCAAATGCTTAAATATGGGAAAACCTCAGATAGCACAAAACAAGGCTTGACACTAACACAGAAAAACTGCAGTAAGGAGCTCTCTCAGTGTTTGTGCACAGAATCGCTCATGGCCTAGAACTACATTTAAAATTATGCAAACTTCTTCCAGAACTTCATCACAGAATCACAGAATGGTTTGGGTTGGGAGGGACCTTAAAGATCAGCTCCCAGTATTCCCCCCCAGCCACCGGTACAGATTTCAGATAAAAGTAATCAATTAAACTAATACACACAGTGCATTTCCAGAGTCACAGAGGAGAAAGGGAAGCCCTAAGATTGTGTGTATTATTTCATCACAGCCAGAGAAGAAAAGATAGCAAAGCAGCTGCTTGAGTTTCATGGGAAAACACCATAAACATAGCAAGGCAAGAACAGATAACATCATATTGACCAGTCTTTCGGGTCTGGCATTCACATTTTCAAGAAGTGTCTAAGAAGATAAATCACTGTACTAATAATATTTGTATTGATTATCTAAACTGAAGCAGCAATCGACTCCATTGTCTCACTTCCTCTTAAATTGCTCACAGATGGGATCCTATTTCCTATTCTGCATTTCTAATGGGAACACTTAAATCACAGCACAGAATTATATACACACAAACTGTTAACAAAAACCCTTTTATGCCTTGCATGAAAATAAAGATTTTTCACTTTGTAGCTCACTTTCCACTCCACAAAGAAATTAAAAATGACAAATTATCAGCAGACCTTTTAAATTACTTCTCCTCGTTATTTCTGAGTCCCAATATTTGCTGACAGATAGGCCTATGCTTTCCAAACCCTGATCAGTGGTTATGGGGACTTGAAGTTTGGACACAGAGCTAAAAGGGGATTTTTTTTTTTCTATGAAAGTCAAGGCTCTTTAAACTATCTCAAAATCCAGAAGCGGGGAAATCCAAAATCACTGTAGTGTCAGAGGAAAAGTAAACAACAGGTTCTGCTGTTACTGCAGGTACAAAACAAGAACTGCTGCAGAGAGAGATGGACTTCAGGTGTGAAGCTGGCTGCAGCAGGAGCTTGGGACAGCAGTTTCTAAAATCAAAAGTAAAGGAAATTGACAACAAATTCATTGTTCAAAACAGGTTTGTCATGAATCAAAAAGCAAAAGGCTTGGATTCTTCTTCAGTAACTTCTCATCCCGCCTAAGCAAGGCTTTTCCCTACCCTGGCACAGAATAAGGCAGAATAAAAACTAAAAATGTCTTCAGTGTACAGATGGTTTGTATAAAATGCTTACAGCATATTTTAAATAGAACCTTTCAGAGCCACCAGGAAGGTATGGGCAGCCGAGGCCCCTCACTGCCCGGAGCAAGCTGGGAGCCGATCTCCACCTCCTGCCCCATCCACAGCCCAAGCTCTACCCTCAGACCCAGCTTGACCCCCATCCCCAGCTCCTGCCCTGTGTGTGGGTCAACAAAGCCATGAGCTTCAGCTCACCTCCTCGCCTGCTTTCAAGGGACAGCTTCGGCACTGCTGCACTGCAGATGAAAAGGGGCGACATTTTAAGGGGAAAAAAAAAAAAAAATAAAGCTGTTGGGGATTGTCGGGCAAGGAGGAAAAGCCCAGAGCCACAACACAGCAGCTGGACGGTGAAGGCTCCTCCGGCTCAGGCCAGTCCCCAGGACACATATGACTGTACAGCTGCCATGGTGAATGATCATCCCTTACGCTGAGGTCAGCTCTGCCCCCGGGCTAAGTAAGTGAAAATAAATGGTTTAGAAGATAAAAGGTCTTTTAAAAAATTTATTTGTCTTGTCGTCATGTCAAAACTGTAATGGGAAGAGACTGGAGGCAGCGATATGTTGGTTAAATGGGAAACAGCCATCCTGATGGTTCAGCAGAATAAATTACAAAGTGAATCCCAGCTCATGAGGGATTTGGGGCTGAGCTGCACCGGCAGAAAACCCCTTGCACGCACCTGTTCCTGGGAAGAAAAGCAGCTTGGAAATACACGTGGAAAAAATGTGGAAATACGGCTATATTTCATAAACCCCAAATACTACTTGGACTACATCTCCTCCCTTTCTTTCAAGTAAATTCTGTGCCTTCCAGCCACAATGAGTTTAGTTTTTCCTCATGATCTTCCCAGAAGAGAGCTCGAAATTGATTTAAACTATTCCAGGAAGGGAAAGGGTTAATCAGGTTTCCCAAGGCAGCTTGCTGTTCAGGTGCCAGAAACACTGAGGGGAAAGAATGACTTGCTAAAGATGGGACAATGGCACTGGTATTTTGCATTCGTTTCCAGGCTTTGAGATAGAACAAATGGGAGTCATTAGTGAAATGAGTTTCAGGAGTTCTAAATTAGCTGTCAGGCTGCCAAGACCGAAGAAGTGCTATGTCAGCCATTAATTCTGGAGAGCACAGGATTGCCCAAACCTAGGAAGGAATCCTGCAAAATTTAGACTCAATTAAAGGAGGCTATTCTGCTATAATAATATTTTCCACACATATTACACCTCCTCATGGAACAGAGCCCACTTCTACCACAAATGAAATCTCTGGCGGGATGGAGTGTGGCTGATGTCTAGACAGCTGTAATGTGCTCTCCATGGCAGGTTCACTGGCATCTCATGGAAGCCTCAGCTTGAACAGAAGGTGGGGGCTGCAAGCTGCAGAGCACATCACCCAGGCTGGAGTGGCCCCAGGAAGGAGTTACCCATTTCCCCCAGCTCCTTGCTTTCTCTGTACCACCCAAGAAAGCACATCTGTACATGTGGAGGTAACATCTGGCATCTTGCATGCACACTACCTCTTGAGGTTCCTTCCCTCCTCGGTCTGCCTGACCCCAGATGTGTCGACTGCTGGCAAACTGATGCTGTTAACCCTGCTAAACCTCCTGTCTCAGGAGCATCTCAAGTCCTGAGCTAAAACCCACTGAACCCAGAGGCAGTCTTCGAGGGGATGTCACTGACTCAGGGTCTAGCACCAGGATACTGAGGAGAGATGTCCTACCTGTGCACTGCTCCTTGCACAGGGTGTCCTCAAACAAAGCCTCTATGCTGTAGAACGGAAGGCACATAAATGAGAAGGTTTATAAATAGAGGGTTTATAACCTCCGGGGGGACCCAAGAGTGTTTTTTAAATTGCGATGGAATAGGTCCATGGACAAAATACCACCTGTAACACGCTGACTAATAATGTACCTACACCCAGCTTGAGGACATCCAAGCAAATTAACAATTACCTCCACCGAGAGGGCAGCAAAGGGCTCTCACGCCTCTCCCCTCTGCACTGATGGCTATCACTGCTCATTGCCCCGCAGGACAGCAGTAGCTGGGGACAAATTAAACCAAAAATCCCATGGCTGTGAAATACAAATGAGACAAAAAATGCCTTCACCCAACCAAGAGAGCTCTGTCTCCCCAACTGCACCGGATACACAGATCGTGAACAAACAGGATAGAATGTCTTCTGCCTTTTGTGAAATGAAAATAAATGAAAGGATCTAAGGTTTCAGGTCACTGATCCCTCTCTTCCCTATCTGTACCATTTATCAGAGGTAGAATATAAAGGTTCCAGGTCCTCTTCTTTTTTTTGTCAGCACTTTAATGGTTGTTTTTCCCCCTTCCCCCTTTCATTTTCTGAATGAAAGGACCACTTACGAACCTGTAAAGTAATAATAAGCTTATAACAGGAATATTGTTTTTCTGGGCCAGTGCAAACTCCTTCTGAATAGGTTGAAGAGATTAAAGTAAAAATGCAATCTGTAAATAGATCAGTCTTTTAATTAGTTTATAGTCTGTTAAGAGATAATATTTTGCTCACATAGATCGTCTGTTATCTAAAGATCTCAGAGCACTTTAGGAACATCAATTAAGCCTTTAAAAAAAAAACCAACCTTGGGAGATAGGTAAGTGTATTTAGATTAATTAGTGTTGCTGTGAGCAGCAGGCATTATTATTAGATTTAATTTAGTCCAATAATTGACTTATCTGTTAATGGATTCTAATTCATCTGAGAAGGGATCAAATCCATCTGATTAAAAGGATTAGATCGACTCAATTAATTCTATTAACTGACTTAATTTGCCATTTAATAGTCTGACACAAGGGGCCAGATCTTGGCCCCAAAGAACGCATGAACCAAAAATTACACACCGGAATTACTATGCCAGCAAACCCATGCATTACAGAGCATGTACTTTTCCTTGCACATGGCATTTGCACACCTGGATAAAACATTCAAGGGGGATTCCTCCAGCCCTGCAGCACCGTTCCTCCTGGAGCCAGAGCTGGCTGCTCATTCTGCCGTACTTGTGGCTGCTTGGAAAGGAGCAATTCCCTGAGATCTGCTCCCTCCCTTCTTTTCTGGGCATTCTCTGCAACCAAGAGGTGAGAAGTTTTACAGAAGTCAATAAAAACCTTGCAATAAAAGCAACTTCCCTTCAAAGGCAGGACAACCCTCCCATGCCAGCCATTTGGAAGCTAGGTATGTGGGAAAAAAAAAAAAAGGACCAAGAAAAAAAGCATCTCTTCACTTGGACACGGTTCTTTAACCAATTGTGAATGTATGGGAAGAGAGGTGCTAAAACGTTATTAGCTCCCCTATCCCTAAAACTGGCTAGTGCTAACGGCTGGTGATGAGCATCATGGACCTTCGCCCTGACAGAGTTCCCCACCCGAACCCTGAGCCTGTGTGGCCCTTGCCTGATGCTGTCTTCTCTTAATGGGACTGAGTTGTTGAGAGAATTTGGGGCTGGAGCCAGCTCACGGGAACCTTTTCCCACGTCTTTTGCCTTTTCTCAGACATTGGCTCTTGCTTGTCCTCCTAAAGCCTTTCCCAAGCCGTAATCCTTAGGCCATCAGCCCACACCACCCCCCCATCCCCTCCCCGTCAGGCGGGACGGGGTCAGGCAGTGCAGAAGCCACGGGAGCTGCGCTGTCTGCAAGGACGATGCAACGGAGGAGCCAGTGGGTACCCTCGGAGTGAGGCCTGGCTCTGGCACACCGTGCCAGCACAGAGGCAGCCGGAGAGGGAAGGAGAGGAAAAGGGCAGGAGGACACACAGCCATCTGCTGTGTGGGAGGAGAGGTGTCCTCCTCCAGATGCAGACCCGACTGGCAAGACGGAGATGTGGATCAAAAGTTTGCAACTGTTGAGATCCCCAGACCCTGTTTAAGCCTCTCTCTGGTCTTGATCAAAGGTTACTCCATAATAATGCCTCGGGGGGAGGGGTTCCTGGCACATAATGAACCCTGTGTCATTGCCTTTGTGTCCAAGTTTGGCTGTAACACAGATGGTTCTCACTCCAGTAACTCCGTCATCTCTTCCCTCCATTATCCCAGACAGGAGCTCTGCGTGCTCACATCCTGGACCACCGTGTCCCACCTCACTGTCTCCCCGATTAGCATGCTCTGAGTGTTCCCGTGCCAAGCAGGACGAGGAGCAGATTTCCATAACCTTTCAGCAGGGCTAGGGACGAGAAGGCTTCGCAGCCTGACACCCCAGGGAGCGTGATGAGGAGGCGCGGGGAGGGAGCCGGGGGTGGTGTTGGCAAACAGCCCCAGGGCCGGAGCGCTCCGGGCTGTTCGAAGGACGCCAGCAACCAGGAGCGGGGGGCTTTGGTGGCGAGCAGGGATGCAGGCAGCAGGAATTCCCCAGACGGGAAATCTCAGGCTCTGCCATGGTGCAGCATTCGCCATCGGTCACGAGCACGCTCCTGCGCGCCGATTTGTCGTTCAGACACGATTGCATATGTATGAAGGGGACAAGATGGGCTTTGACACATAAATTAGCACTTGTCAGCTGCTCCCGGGCACACTTCCCTGCTGCACCCACTGTAAATGCCGCCTTCTTTCACAGAGAGGAAAACTCCATCACGGCACCTGACAGGCACCGCGGGCAGGAGCCGGGCGGCAGCAGCAGCACCCAGCGACTCGTTTACATATCAAACCTTATGAGAATGAATGCAATAAAATGACACAATAATTAGCAGCCAAGTGGCACTTTCCCCTCCTGTTTTATCTGGAAATTTGGGAATGACAAAGGACAAGGCTGATGAGACCTCAGGGCAGGGCTTTCCCTGGGAGATGGAGTGACACTACACAAGGGCCGTGGGGGTTCACTTCACACCAGCCAGCTGCTCTCTGGCTGTCACGTCATGTGGCACCGCTCACACTGCTCACCTCGGCAGTGGCCAGAGCTGCCCTCTGTGCTGGCACAGCCTGTGCCTCATCAAGCCTGAAGTTTCCTGAGGGAAACAACCATTCCCAGATTCTGACCTGCCATTATCGTAGCCCACCTCCGCCTCACCAGTGCTGCACATGAAAGCAATCTCACATGAATGGTCACAGAATCAGAGAATATGCTGAGTTGGGAGGGACCCACAAGGATCATCCAGTTCAACCCTTAGCCCTGCACAGGCCCATCCCCAAAAGTCCCCCCCTGTGCCCCAGAGGATCATCCAAACCCTCCTGGAGCTCTGGCAACCTTGGGGCTGTGCCCACTGCCCTGGGGAGCCTGGTCAGTGCCCAACCACCCTCTGGGGGAAGAACCTTGTCCTGAGATCCAACCTGACCCTGCCCTGACACAGCTCCCGGCCATTCCCTGGGTGCTGTCCCTGGTCCCCCCAGAGCAGAGCTCAGTCCTGCCCCTCCTCTGCCCCTCCCCAGGAAGTTGAAACTGCAGCGAGGTCTCCCCTCAGTCTCCTCCAGCTGAACACACCAAGGTGCAAACCCCCCTCTGCAGCAACACATGAACACGAGGGGCTGTACGTCCCAAAGAAACAGGACTAGTGTTCTGAACAGCCCTAAAATCCTCGCAACAACCAACCTGAGCAAAAGCATCTCAGCCACAACCATCTCAAAACACACCAGAAGTACAGACTTTTTTGTAACTCGGCCTCTAGCAGCATTTCCAGCATGTTCCTTGTGTGCAATGAGAATAGTTGAAGGTGCCGTTAG
Organism: Cephalopterus ornatus; assembly: GCA_013396775.1. Classification (NCBI taxonomy): domain Eukaryota; kingdom Metazoa; phylum Chordata; class Aves; order Passeriformes; family Cotingidae; genus Cephalopterus; species Cephalopterus ornatus. The sequence goes on along the minus strand of VZRE01006217.1, from coordinate 96,418 downwards.
AGCAGGGCAAGTATTTGTTTTCCCATAAGATCCACGTGCCCAGAGATTGAACTTGAGCTCTCTCAAAGCTCCCAAAGACTGCTTCATTTCAGCTCAAACCAAATATCCCTCCACCTGAAAACATGACAGTGCTTCACTGAAGCACTGGCTTCACCCAAATTCGAGGCCAGAGTTCATGGCAAAAGGACTTCTACAACCACCAACTTGGGTATCATTTATGAATTGCAGAGGACACACTGTCAGCCCATCCCTCGAGCAGAAGAAGATTCTTCTCTTCAAGCACCATCATACACTAATAAATTGGAGCATGGTAGTACTGTGGGAACTGCCTGCAGCTGAGAGGCATCTCCAACAGAACAAATCTCTTGTTCTTAACCTGGAAAGGGTTTTTTTCCTTTTATTCTGCTTTTTATTGCTCTTATTATTTTTCTCTCAACAAGTTCTTTGCACAACATGCTGGATTAAAGCCTTTGACCTGCAGTCTGGGGGATGCCAGTAAATATTCTTACCATATTTATCTCCGTCTTCTCCTTTGGCACTGATCCTCCTGCCGAGCACTTGGATGTGCTTCCCGCTCGTCCTGCTGTAGAGCTGATAGAGCCGAAGCTGCTTCCTGCTTACATCGTCCCTCGCTCGCGTCTGGTTCTCCACGTGTATCCGAAAATCCACATTCTCCTCAGCAGCAAACATCTGAGAGGGATGGGGAGTTGGGGGAGAGAACAGAACAGACCATGAACACAACAAGCCTCTTGGACAAGACTGCACACCAACCTGCCAAGGGGCACGTGGTGCCGGAGGACTCAGATTTGGCTGCCCTTCACTTAACAGCTGCGGCCGCGGCATCAGGCACTCAGCATGTAACTCTACCCAGAGCTGGCTCTCAGCAGTAAACCAAACTTGGGGTTTTACAATCAAACCGGGGGTTTTTTTTGAATAAAACCTTCTGCCTGGCCCTGCATTGATTTAATCCTGGTCAGCCATGCTGGCCATAAATTAGGCTCTCCATTGCGTATGCAAAACCTTTACCAGGTTACATGGGCATGGACAGGAGAATGGGGATGGACAACCCCGTCTCAGGGATTTGGTGCTTCACCTTCAGCATCTGCACTGATTCCACAGATTAACTGCATGGAGAAGTCAAGGGAAAAAACTGTGCTGCCCCTAGCAGACTGGGCTTAAGCGTTGCACAGGCATGAAATCTACTACAATAAAAGTATCACAGGCACTCTTCAGCTTAACTGTTTCATCAGCTCTGTCCTTCAGTGAAGCCAGCTCGTTGGTGACGGTCTGTGGATGCATTTTTGTCCACCTCAACAGGGCCATGGCTTGGGGAGAGATCACAAGGAGTGGTGAGAGTCATGTTCCACTGCACACGATGATCAGCAGGGGTGTGATTGCCTCAGCCACCTCATCTGTCTCTTCTGGCCAATGCAGTAAATTAACCTTAGTTCACTACAGCCTTAAAATATTACCAGAAACTTTTTGTTTAGTTTCCTATCTTAACTATTCTCAAAAAACATCAAAACAGGATTCCCACTTTTGCTTCCATGAGTTGTCCTGACTTGCCCAAGGTCCGAGTACCTGACAGCACAGACGTTCTCAAGATGCCCTCCCAAATGGGAGCCTGGGCAGCACTTCACACCCAAACAGGATGAAAGCCCAAAAATCGCTCCATGATCTGTCCATCTGTGATCTGTGGGGCATCTGCACCATAACATCCACGCTGCCCACTCCAAACTCACAGATGGACAACATTTTGGTAGCAGACTCCCTTCACAGGACAATAAATCATTTAGAAACATGGCACTCTTGTCCTCCTGTTGGCCTGGAAGCAACGGTGTTCTAATGTATCAGTGTGGGGAGGGAGCAGGCAATGCAAATGAAAAAGCCCAATAAATCCTTGTTCAGATCCATTCCAGACTAAAACACATAAGAGAGAGTGGCCACAACACACGAAACAGGCCCACTTCAGCCTCCTGTATATATCATCTCATACTAGCAAATACTTCGAAGTCATACACTCCCTGGAAGTCAAAACCTCAAAAGAACTTTTCAATTATCAAGGAGACAACCAGGCCTGCAGCGGGAGGAAAACTTCAGGCTAGCAGTGCTGCTCAGCACCAGACCCTCACTAAGCAACCTGAACCAAAACACCACGTTCAGCACAGCGGCCACAGCAATGAGGTTCACAGTGATGTTGAAGGATTGCTTTTGGTGCCGTTATTAAATGCTGGGATTCTGCTATTTGAATTTTTGGAGGCAAAGTGATTTAACTCTGTTATTTTGCTGTCAGAAGCCCTTAGGGAGCTGGAGGCATGGGCACAGGCTGGGCAAAGGGAGGTTCAGGGTGATGCTGGATCTAAACAGACATTTATGGAGATGACAGAAGTGACATACAAGGGTTACAATATTTCCCACTCTCAGAAAATAGCACAGCCAGAACCTGTGACCCAACGCTGAAGATGTGAGAGGAGAAGCAGCCGTGGCACTTGCCACAGGGCACGGCAGGATGGCACAGTGGGATGCTGGCAGAGTTCTTTCAGCATGGAGCTGGGTTCTGCTCGCTCTGCTCTCTCCAGGCACCACAGCAAGCAGGACTTGGCTTTTGACAGAAATAATATTAATGTCTTTTTTTTCCTTCCTACATCTCTTCTTGCTTTCTTTTCAAATGCCATTGTTGCAAAGGATGCTAAACTACCAAGCCCAGAGATGTTCCAATCATGCTGACAGTCTGCCTCATGCCCACAAAGCAAGATTATTTGCAGTTAAAATTCTGGCTCCATCATTTTAAGATTTAAAACAGATTTTAAATCAAGATGACGTCGTTACACTGCTTTCACCACATGTTAATGAATTTCACATTTTTCTAGGAAAAAAACCAAAACAGGTGGGATCTGAAGTGGGGGGAAGGGCATGTTGCTTTGCTTTCTTAGAAACTCCCAACAGAAAAGGCAATCTGTTTTCCAAAACATGTTTTAATTCTCTTCTAATTGTCTCGGGAGCACTCACTGCAGAGGCCCCAGCCCGCAGCTGCAGTGCCTGGGTGGACTTGGGAGCACCTACGGAGCATCCCACACTGTGCTCAGCCCCAAACACATCTCAAACACTCCTACGCACGTTTGTCACCACTGTCCTGCCTAAGATCAGCTAATTAAGCTTTGCAAGAAGGGCACGTGGCAGCACAGAGGGATGACATCTCCTCCTCTCCCTGCCACGGACCTGGCTGGCACCATCCACACTTCGTCCAAGCCCAGCAGCAGCCTGATGCAGGAATCAGCAGGTGACACTGACCCCCGAAACACAGTCAGCCCAAGTGTGTATCAGTCCATCACTTCTCCAGCAACAGGCCCAGCTCTGACCTAGGCAAAGAAATCCTGGAAGAGGAATGCACTACAGGTTCCCCTTGCAGCTGACCTGTCCCCTGGCCAAGAAGCTGTGGTCCAGAGCAGCAGTGAAACCACCCGGATTTAGCCGCCTGTTTAAAGACAAGCTCATGCTTAACCACTCTGTGGAAACAGGATGCTCTGCTGGAGTGTGGCCAAGGGGAATTAGCTGTGCCAGCCTGGGCTGCATCTGGCCTGCAGCAGAGAGCATCAATACCCGAAAACAAAATTTCATGCAGTGTTGATTTCATGAGATAAAACCTATTTGATCATTGCTGAAATCCACTCTCACAGTGCTCTACAGAGCACAGTCCCTCAAGCAGCGAACTTCCCTGAGATAAAAGGTCCATTTATATATATACCATAAGAGAGACTCTCTTCCCTAAATCTCAAAAAAATTAGTAACATATGTCTCCTTTAGCAACCGATCACTAACACTCAGTCAAGAAGGTCACCTAAAACCAAGTACATCCACCCCCAAATACATTTCCATAACAATCACAAAATGAATGCAGAAATGTCTTTAAGTCCCTTAAACTTAAGGGCTCTCATTCCTGTTCACCAAAGCAAATGATTTTTTTCCTTTTTTTTTTCCTTACTATTGATATGCTGTTACTGCATATAAAGATATCATACACAAAGGGACCACCATCTTTTTTTGTCCTTTCAGTCTGATCATCCACGTCCACACAGTAGGCAGCAAAACCCACGGACTCTGGATCCAGAGCTCCACACAACAGATTGCTGAAGTGAACAGCTGCTTGCACCTTCTGCTTCCTGACCAGCACCGTGCCCTGTGGGACATTCTCCAGGGACAGGAGACAGGACTCCTCCAGCGTTTTGGTGGGATTTGGGCTTGTATTATGGTCTGGTTTGCATCTATCCAACTGGCATGGGCCTCTGTCTATGCACAACAACTTCAGTGTCTCAGGATAGTGGTTTCAGAGAACTCTATCTCATTCTTTGGCAACAGTTTATAATCTGCAAAATCCCAGTTGTTAAATCAGAGCATCAAATTTGGTTTAATTTTCACTCTTATTCTCTTTCTCTTTTCCATCAGTTCCTTATCAAATGGATAAGGATTAGTCATTTGTCACTACACCTTTCAGTGATAATATACAACTACAAAGACATCCTAAAAATGCACTTGGCAATATAGAGCTTATGCAAGGGAATAAACAGCATTACTTTAAAAAACAACCATCACCTCAAGCCACTGATGCATCAGAAATGTCTCACACCTGAAAAGAAGCAGCTCTCCCTCCTATGTTCTACTTGCCCAATCATTCAAGGTAGGAAGCATTCAGTCCTACCTCCTTACCAAGCAGCCACCAGAAGCAGAAACAACATCTGTCTTCAGCGAGTCCACAACGGGAGATTTTCAAGTGATTTTTTGCCAAATGATTCTTACTCAATGAGTGGTTTCATTTTAAATGGCTTTACAACAATCCTTCAGCTTAAAGAATGACTCCCTTATTTGTTAAATCCCAGACGCAGGGTGAGAGAAAGACCATTTTGCTGATGCTGCCTAAGGTTTCACCACCCAGCAATCCCAGAAAAGCCTCTGCCAGCAGCACGGCGGTGTCAGTCCCGCACAGGCTGTGCCCCGTGTGTGCACTCACGGGTGCTGTGTTGTGAACAGAGAGCAAGCCCAGCCCAGCCAAGGTCAATGAAATCCCCACTGTGCCAAGCCACGTTCACAGGATTTGGCTTTCCGCTCAATCAACTTCCACGCACTTCAGATTTTCTATTTTGAGCTTTCCAGTAACAGGGGATGTTAATCTGTTGTTCATGTCATAAAGCATTACAGCATGAGATGTCCAAGGCCCATAGCATGGCCAAGTTAGCTGGGAGCTGGACTTCAGAACTTCCTGATGTTTTTGCTATTTATGCTACGGAGCCTCCAAGCCTCAATAGAGAGCAAATCATTTGTCATTCCCCCAGCTGAACCAGGAATACAAAATCCCTCTCACTAAGGGCCATACCGATTGCAAAAGATAAACAAATCATGCTATTCAAAGTCCTCTCAAACCCCATCTGATAAGCAGGAAATACTTATTACCTTTCAGCCATCAAATCAACCCAATATTAATGATTTTCTCCATGACCTTCTAAACACATGAACGTTAACTTGATAAGGTCAACAAGAGGATATCCAAGACAGATCTTTCTCAAGTCCTCAAAGGCAAGTAACAAACCACTTTGCTTCCATGGCTTTGGCAAAATTCCTGTATGCCAATTACAGAAGGATTTGCTAGCTCACCATGACAGCCATCCTCAGCGTACAGTGAAACACAATGCACTCCTTATTTGCTGCTTTTTCCTCCACTTAACTGCTAAGTTCAATCCATAGCCAAGATTTTGTTACCTTTGTGTTACAGAGCCTAGTCCAAAGTCAGGCAGAAGTGGATGGGCACTGCTTGGGTGTAGTCCCTTCTTTGGGCTTAGAAGCACATTTGGAAATTCATTTAATGCAAAGCAGCTCCATGTTCAGACATGCAGCAGGAAACCAGAGTGAAGGGAGAGGGCACTTTGGAGTGAAGCTCTGCGCATTCAATGGGAGAGAGGCTATGGCACAAGAGTGCCAGAATTGCACAAACGCAGCTAAGCCTTGCAGAACAACAGAACTTAGAAATTTGCTTTGGTGTTTGTTTCCTTCTGCTACCCCTGGAAAAAATATTTTTTCCTTAGAAAGTAAATATTCAAAAAGCTAAGCTGCAGTCTGAGTCCTGGGAGATAGCAACTGCGTACCCTCTGGGATGCACTGAGAACGGGCAGCATGGTGCACCATGGAAGCGGTTGTTCAAAATGATGCAGATATGAGATTCCTCAAAAGATTCCAGCAATGGCATTTACAAAGTACCCCACTTGAAACGTTTTTTGATTTTTCTTTTTGGTGAGAAAAAAATATTTCATCGGACAAGCATGAATGTCCTGTTAAAAACCCAGAGGCCAAAAGGTCTCACTCCACAAGAGCTGTACCACTTTACAGATTGTTCACAAATTGAGTCATGAACCATTTTTGTCTTTGATTCCTTAGAAGGCTGTTTCAGAAACACTTCACTAATATTATCCGCCTTCATTTTCTACCTCGTATATTTACCTCCAGTTTACATCTGTTTACTCTTTGTCCTGGTTCCAGCCAGGACAGGGTTACATGTTTTGCGGTAGCTGGGATGGGGTGTGGCTGAGGGGGCATGGCCAGGACCCAAGCATTAGGCTATACCACCTCATGCCATTGCCAGGGGCAGCAGGAAGAGACTCTCTTCTGAGGAGAAGGGGGTCCTTCAGGGGCAGCATCTGGGGCGGGCTGGCAACCAGTTGTGGTTGTGTTGAGTCAGGCTGGTGAGCATTCTGCATGTGAGTCACTTGCTCTTTCGTACACTTTTGTTGTTAATATTGTTGCTGTAACTGCTCATTTTCTTATCTCATTGCTGTTTCCAGCAAAGTGTTCTTATCTCAACCTTTTGTGCCTCCAATTCTCCTCTCTGGCCACATGCAGGGGGAGGAGGGGGTATGAAGGAGGGGTAGGAAGAGCAGTGTGGTTTGGAGAGTCTCGGTGGGAGAACTAAACTGGGGAGTATTGTTCCTAAACCATGACACTTTTAGTAATGTGTCCTTCAGCTTGAATAATACTTTTGCCCCTTGTGCTTCTCCTTGCAATGCGATCAGGCTATTCCCCTTCTCTGCTCTCTTCCCAACCTCCATTTCACCACGCTGCGGCATGAAGAACGCCAAGAACAGACTACTTCCCCCTCCCCTCGTCACAGAGGGGCTCCTGCCTGCAAAGAGGACGGGTGCCAAGCTCTCCCTTGGCATGGGCCCATGCAGGAGATGTTGGCCCATCACGGCGAAAAACCCAGAGCTCTCCCTGCTCCTGCACAGATAGGCTCCATAACTGAGCCCCTCAGAGCTTTGACTTGAGTGTTTTCAAGTTGCTGCAGTATGTGAAATTCAAGGCAGTTTGCTCTTTGTTCAGTACACCTTTAACTGAAGTGCATGTAGGGATGGAGCTGGAAAGGAGAAGGAAATGGGGTGATGAGGGGGTCGAGCCTGCCTGTCCCTTTGGATTTCAGAAATGTTAAACAAGAACCAAAGGGAAGACGTTTCCAGGGCTTGGAAAAGGGGACATAGAACTCAGTGAGGTGACACATACTTGGATCCAAAAGCTGCTCTGCAAGCGAAGCCTCTTTTCCTCCAGAGAGCTGCCTGCTGCATTCAGAGGCAGATTAAATCTCCTTGGGTAGTGTCAGATCTCTGTTCTTTCCGAAACACATAGCCTCTGAGAAATGCAGCTATTGCTCAGCCACACTGCCCCTGAGATCCCACCAGCTGTCCAAGCCATGGATCACTGCTAAAGCAACGCATCCATCCACCTTCAGGTGGCAGACACAGTGTTACTGAACCTGGTATGAAACCAGGAGGAAGGCAGGATGGAGTGCCAAAACACTGGAACCTGAGAGTTTAAGGAAATGAATGTTTTATGGCCCATCAGTCAGTATCTGACCGTTTTCTAGAGAAAGATGATGCCACCTTCAAGAAAACCAAGTTTCCCCTTTTAATGATGGAGTGAGCCGGAGCCAGAACTGTGAAAATGCACCATTGGTGAGATGGCGACATTTTAAACTTGCTCCACCCTGGGAAATGGTTAATTCTGTGGAGGAGCAGGATTTCAGCCTTGATTAATGGCCTTTAGAACCCCAGCTGTGCAGCCAGCGCTGCCCACGCTACACAGCCTGGCACCAGAGCGCTGCCCCAGTGCTGCAATGCAGCTCTCAAACGGCCCCACCACCCCCATCCTCCCCATCTCCACCTGCTCTCACCGACTCAGAACCGGGTCACTGCCAGCAGCCCCCAGGTCACATTATTAATGCTATCCCCACAAGCAGCAGCAGCTCAGCAGCCCCAACGAGCCAGTCCACCTCCTGGCACCTGTGCCGTGTTGTGGTGCAGCAGCACCAAAGGGGCCAAGACAGAGCCACCTCCCAGCACGCAAAGGCAGCTCTTTCCCAGTTGGGACCAGCTCCTGCTACCTGTGCCTACCAAAGCAAACCAACCCCGAGCATCTCAGCTGAGGGAGATCTGCAGGATGCCACCACTTGCTATGACTTCTCAACAGTTTTGAGTCTCCAGAAATGCAATTCAGACCTTAAGTCTTTTTTATTATTTTCTCCAGTTGAGATATAACCCTTTTTTTTTTTTGTTTAGTTAAGGGCTGGTATTATTTTACCACAGCAATCCATCAGGCAAGGAGCAAGCAGGGCTTTTTCTTTCTTCCTTTCTTTCTTTGTCTTTCTTTCTTTTTTAATGCTTGTTATATCTCTGCTATATACTTCCTCTCCACATAGAAATATCCCTTCAAAGCTTGATATTATTGAGCAGCTTTCAACCGTGCCCAGCAGAGCCATGTATTCTCTGCATTTGTCTGGCCTTTGTTTCTAGGAATGAAATACCAATGGCTGAACAGTGTGACTTCGTTTCACTCCTTCATTCCAATACTTGTTCTATTTCTATCCCACTGGGTCAAACTCACCTATTGTGAGACCTCACCGATTTCAATTACATCAGGGATTAATTTGTTCCATTGCGTTGAAGCTGTTAATACAATCCTGGCTGGCTCTAGATTAGAAAAGGCACGGTGAGACCTCCCTCGCAGGCAGTGTGTTTAACAGCAGTCTTGATCTTCAGTTTTGTTCGGCAGTGGGGTGGTTTTTTTCTTCCCTTTGTGCCTCTTTGCCCCTCTTTTCACAATCTTCCCCTTCCTTTCTAAATTGCCCTTATCAGAACTGGGTGGTCCTTCTGACTTCCACTGGGACTGGCAACGTGTTGCCTCCCAAAGCCGCTGCCCAGGGCTTGCAAGGGAGGTCAGCGCTGGAAGGATGGTCCAACCTGACACCACACAGACACGACCACTCCAGCTTTGGCACCTCACCTCCCCCAGGATCATTTCAGAAGGTTGCTGCAGGTCTCCATGGACCCAAAGGGATCTGCAGGTGCTCGGTTCTGCAGCTCCGACCCTTGGCCAACTGCCTGTGGACCGAGGTCTCCAGGGGGGGACAGAGATACTCCGTGTGGGAGATGGACATGCTGAAATGAATGTTTGTCAAGTGGCTCTGGTTGTCCTGTCCAGGATTCCCGAACTGGGACACAAGACTGTGAAAGAGCTTTAAAATGTCCAGCCCTGTGGTCTCACAGGACATCTCTGATGTCAGTGATATGACAGATCCTGACTCAAAATTGTGCTTATTCACGTGATTTTGACTCAGGAGGAGACACCAGTGCAGGGAAACTCAGGGCCCACATGGGTGCAAAGCAGTTCAGCTCTGCTTGAGTGCTACAACTCCCTCCCACAAAATCCATTGCTTTTCATTTGAAAAAGTATCTTAGCAAACTGTATTTTTGGGAAACGGTGTGATGATTCCAGAATAATAAGAACAAGAGTTCCGAGAGATAAGCAGGAGGAAAATTAGAGGATATTAAAATCAAACAAACAGCCTAACAAACAGATTCCTCCCATGGTTACTGAAATCCATTACATTTCCATGATGGTTTCATGAGGTCACCTCAGGCTTCCATGGGGCAGCTCTGTGCAGCCTGGGCTACAGGAGCTTGCACGTGTTAATGCTAGAGCTGTCAAACTCGCCAGACAGAAGTTGGACAGGCTGGGTTTCAGGGCTCCAAATTTGTTCCCATGTTCAGCACCCAGTTTTCCAAAATGTACAATGTTCTCATTTACTACTGCACTATTTTATTTTTTTTATTGGAAGAAACATAGCAATAAGCTGGACTAGTATCACCCAACTCTTTATTTAACTCTGCCACTCACCTTAGTCCTTGTCAGAGCCATCCAGGGACAGGGTGAAACTCCCACATTACAGGCACTGCCCCACCTGCCATCTCCCAGTCCAATCACCCACTCAGGTCTCACCCCTTTGTTGCCAAGTATTCCCTAGACAGCACTTCCTTGTACCTGCCTGGCTTGGATCTGGATAGTGTCTGATCATGGCAACCCAAGCCTTGGTGCCAGCAGAAACTCTCATACCTCCACAGCCCTGAGACCTCCCTGTGTGTGCATTGCTCTGGACACAGAATCACAGAATGCCCTGACCTGGAAGGGACCCACAATGATCATCAAGGTCCAACCCCTGGCCCTGGCCATGACACCCCAACAATCCCACACTGTCCCTGAGAGCATTGTCCAAATGCTCCTTGAGCTCTGGCAGGTTTGGTGCTGTGCCCACTGCCTTGGGGAGCCTGTTCAGTGCTCCACCACCCTCTGGGGGAAGAACCTTTTTCTAAGATCCAACCTAAACCTCCCTGACACATCCTACCATCAAGATCAAACCGACCCCGGGACACATAGCCCATGGAGAAAAGACAGGATCGGCTCTGGATGATGTGTTACACTCCCAACAGCTCTCACAGTCCTGATCTACAAAAATCACTGCTTCCTCAACCCTTAGCTCTCCAAAATATCCCCCTCTATGGTTGAAATCTGCCGTGGTTTCTCCCAGGTAGTTTTGCTGGGGACGGGCTAAGCTTCCATTGCTGCCGCTTCACCACAGTCATTTCCCACGCTATCAAGTTCAGTGAGGGCAAAACAAAACCCTAACCAATTCCCCCTCTTCCTGCTGTGCCTCCCACAGGGTGCACCCTCTGCTCAGGGGCAAGTTTCTGTATTCATTCACTCTGCTGGTCCTTCAGTGGCAATGTCCTTCAGACTTCACATGTGCCACATGCAACCCCACATCCCCGAGTGGCCCTGTGCTACTGCCACCAATCCTTGCTGCTCACACCAGGACACACATATTTCTCAGAAGTGGTTTCATGAGTGTATCCCTCCTCACAGCATGAGTGTCACTGCAAAGAAATCTGCAACAGGCTTTGCAGAACAACCCCAATCAACGCCTGTGAGACTGTGGATCGGGGAGCTTGGCATGCTACAACTGCCTCCACCATCTTAACACAACAAAAATTTTCTTTTCTTGCTGAAATAAACTGCCCTGATATGCAGGAATTAAACCCATTCTGCAATTCAGTCTGTTGCAAAGAGTTGCTTGCTAGTGGTTTCAAGCAGTTGAAACAGGCATTCAAGAAATAAAACCTGGAGAGAAAACCATTAAGTCTCAGCAGCCCAAAACACACAAAGAGTGAACACGGTCCCTGGCGCAGCAGCAGCGCCCTGTGTGCATCACCCACCCAGAGTGCATGGAGGAGGAGGCCCCTTTTGCAGCAGACCCAGCAGCCAAACTGCTCCTGCACAACTTAAAAGCCTTTGCCCAAGGCACAGGGAGCTCTGCAAAGGTGAGAAAGAAGGGTGAGGGTCTGCCCCCCATCCCAGGGGGTGCTGGCTGAGCATACGGTCTGTGCCCAGCACCCTCCGCTCCGCACCCCGTTTCACACATCACAGTGGAGGAGCCCAGCTTGGCAGGTGGGGCTGCAGTGGAGACCAGGGCAGTGCTCCCAGCAAGGTGATCCTGGAACAAAAGCTGCAGTACCCCACTAAAAATACTTACCAGCAATTTGTCTCTTCAAATGAGACCTGAACCCAATTCTGACAAACCTGCCAAGTTCAAAGCATTCTTGACCTTTTCTCCCCTTCCCTCCACTAGCAGCAACCTATTGCCAGGACAGATGCACCTGTTTGGCCACGGCAGCAGGGCAGAGTGGAAACCCCAAGCCCACTCCCCTGAAACCGGTCAGGGGTTTTCCAAACTCTGGAGAAAGGCAGAGTCATTTGCCACGAGGGCTTAAAATGCCCATTTAAAGCACAGGCATGCCAGGTTCAAGGTGACATTTGCTCCTCTGCTCGATACCAGCACAGCCAAGATCTCCACGAAAACAGGAGCAAAAGCACAAGACATGGAAAACCCAAAGGATAGTCAGGAAAACACTGCCATCAGAAAGAGAAGGAATATCATCAGAGACCAACCTCCCCAAAATAGAATAAACATTTGCAGGGGCAGCACCGCAGCAGATCCGATACTTATCCTGGGAGCACCTTTCATCCTGGACCCTTGACATCCTCTAAGGAAAACACAGATCCCTGCTCCCACTGCAGAAAAGCAACTCCCTCTAGGGTAAAACCCGGCAACTGCCGAGCAGTGCACACCAGTTCAGGGCAGGATTCCCAAAATACCTTTTTGCACTGCATTTGCAAAGAAAACAGAGATGTGGCTAACAACTGTCCCCACAGCAGCTCCCAAGCACCGACCTCACGTGAGAGATGCCTTCTCCAAAAGCCCACAGCTTATTCAGCAGAGATGCCTGGGGACTTGATTGAATTATCCTAGACCACTTTTCCTCTATCACATTTCCTCTCTGGAAATCTTTTACTAAGCTCCAATTGGTCCCAGTCCTGCTCATTCTGGCAAGATAACACCCAGTGACCCTCTGCGGGAATGATGCCAAGGAAAGGGACCTCCTCAGATGTCCCTGCTCGCTCATCCCCTGATTTGGCAGCCTCTACGCAGTGCTGGAATATAAGAAAATGGTTGTGCCCAAGGACAGGGAGGTTAATCCAGCTAACAATAACTGGAGGTCATTCGGGGGATTTACTGAAATTGCAGGAGTCATTCAGCTGGGAACACTTGTGCTGCTGGTACCTCACTTCTGCCCTGGTTCACCCCCACTAGCCTGTCTCCATTTTTTTCATGCCTGCTGCTAGGATGGCTGACATTAGCTGTTTGAGACTCAAAATCCCTCCCATAGTCTGAACCCTCCTCTACTACACCTTAAGCTTGTCTTCTCCATCATTCAACCAAGCTGCTTCTTCACTCCCACCATCTCCAACAGCACTGCTCTGAAGGGAGACTTTTGCAGGATCAGGGCAAGTATCAAATCCATGTTATGGAAACTACCAAACCACCAGTGGAAACCGGGAAATACACAGCAGCCTCCATGGTTACAGGTCTCCTCAACACCAGCCTACTACTGTTAGTTACTGAGGGGGAAGAGTCTGGTCTCTCTGGGCTGATCTCACTTTCACACCTTAATTCCAACATGCAGCGGAGATGCCCAGCTTGGGGATAGGCTCTCTGGGCTCTCCATGTGACCCAGTGAAACAAAGCCTGTGAGAGCAGGGCGGGTGCTGCCCAATGTGGCTGACACATGACAAGGGGTCACTGTGGACCTGCCCTTCCCCAGGCTGATCCAGAGCTTTTAGGCCTTTACAGTCCAAACAGGAAAAAGAGTTGTGTGTGAAGATCTCTGCAAACTTCAACCACCAACAACTACCAACCACCAATGGGCATTTCTTTTTCTCCCTCCACTTCCCATGTGTCAAGGATGCTGGCAGTATGTAATGACATATTCTCTGTCCTTGGACATCACCCACCATATCCAAATTGACTATTAGATAAGCCCTGACTTCAGATACTATTACAAGAGTCAGGGGCACAACCCTTGCATTTTAAAAAAGCAAAGTACACAGCTGTACCAAACCCCAAAATTTTCAGAAAGGGGACAGAGATGACATAAGATCCATCTGCCCTGTAACTGCAGGGGCCAAAGGGTGCCCAGCACTGCTGTGCCCAAGGCAGACTTAGGGATGGAGATGATATTGGAGGCTCCTGAGCAGGAGAGCGAAGGAGATGGGGACAACAGCACAGCACAATCCAGCAGCAAACAATTCCCAGGAACAAGCCACTGGAGCTCCCAGAACCCACTGGGGCTTCCTAAAGGCAAGGTCCTGGGGCACCAGTGTTAAGGAAGAGCAATCAGGGTGACAAGTGGAGCAGGCCAGCAAATTACCTGAAACCAAATGGCAATTTGTGAAATGACTGCCATGGAGATGAGCTGCCCCTCGTCCTTCAAACACCTTTTCTCCATTTCAGTTGCCCACTTTGCCAACACATTGCTGACAAGTTTCATTGTTTCCTCTTTCTCTTCTAAAGTTACTGTGACCAAGCACTTCCAATATTAGAGTTGCTCCTGCATAGATCCCTGCCTATGTACATGAGAAATGTCTTTCTTCACGCAAGTCTTGCAAGCTATTTCTGGAACAGGGCTTTTCAGAGGTGATTTTGATTAGTAATTTGATCAGTTATTTGAAACATAAGATGCAAGATTTCCTTTGTGTCTGCAATGGAGATATTTTCTTTTGATCTTGCTTTATGCTTTGCTTGCCTTGCAAAACATATTTCATGAACTGTAAGGCAGGATGGAGCTCTCTGGATATTCCGTGAACCCCAGATGAACCCCATGGGAGCCTTGCTGACATAGGAGGGGGACAGAACCAACTTCCATTTGTAAATGTGCTACGTGCTTTAAATAAATCTATTCAAATCAATTTAGCTCAGAAGACCCACCTCTATTTAGCAAAACTCAATCAATTATAGTCATCATTAACAATCTTTTCCATTTACTGTCATTTCCCCAGGGTGGCCCTACCTGTAAACATGGTCTGAGATGCAGAACTTCCTGCAGTGATCAGAAAGCACTACTTCACACTGCAAACATCCCCAACGTAAAACCAAGATCTCCAAAAATGTTTGTGTTCTGTGAACAAAATGTATGGCTAGCTCCAAAAGCTTCAAGGGAAAAAGAAGAGGAACCACCTCTGTTCCAGCACTGGCACCCAAGATGCTCATCACCAAGCCTGGAGCTCTCACAAGCCTGCAGAGAAGCTGCCAACCCTTTCCCTCCTGCCTCTGCCAAAGGTGGTCATAGCAAACTGAGATGGAAGTAAGCACTGAAGTGACCTAAAACCAAGGCACATTTGAGGAGATGTGCTTCTGCATCTCCCAATTCACTACTGCCCTCCCCAGAACGATACTCCTGTCCCACCGCTGCTGCTCTCAGCCTGCTCTACATGTTGGCACCATCCCAGAGATGAGAAAAATGGCTTTGGAGCAGCAACTGAGCGCTGCCAGTCACACCAGCTTGGTACCTGCTAACAAAAGGGTTGAGCATCTATTTGGTGCTCCTGGTTTCCCTCTGTGAAAACCCTGCTGCCACAGTGTCCCCTACTTAAGGAATCACAGAATGGCCTGGGTTGGAAGGGACCTTAAAGATCATGGAGTCCCACCCCCTGCCCTGGGCAGGGACACCTTCCACTAGCCCAGGTTGCTCCAAGCCCCGTCCAACCTGGCCTTGGACACTTCCAGGGATGGGGCAGCCACAGCTTCTCTGGGCAACCTGTGCCAGGGCCTCTCTACTCCCATAGTAAAGAATTTTTTCCTAATATCCAATCTAAACCTACTCTCTGTCAGTATGATGCATTCCCCCCTTGTCCTGTTACTACATATCCTTGTAAATAGTCTCTCTCCATCTTTCTTGTAGGCTCCCTTCAGTGCTTCACCACTGCCTGCTCCTGCTTGTGGACTGATCAATTCTGCTCACACGAGTTACCCCCAGTGTCAGCCCCAGCTGCTGTCCTGGGCCAATGGGCTTGATGAGCATTTTTGCTCTGAGTTGTCAACTCTGCTCCAGGCTGCTCTATGGAGCACCCACAAAACCCATCAGCATTTAGAGGGAGCAACAAGAAATATTCTGGCTGGGTTGTTCTGTAAAGGCTCTTCCTCCAGCACAGCCAGGATCTCCCCATACCTGCCAGCAGCCACAGAACTTCTCCTTCCCCAAAAGTGCTTTGAAATACATGCTCAAGCCCTATTATCTCTCCTGTTTATACCACACTCCCTCTATTATCAAGAAATCTCTGAGTAATTTATAAGCCCACAAGCTCCTGCACTAACAGGCAATAAATCACATTTACAAACCCCATCACCTACTGTTCCGAGGGCTGCGCTGTCAGGTGGGCATGGGGCTGGACGAAGGGGGGTGCAGGGAGCAGCTGCCTCCCCAGCCCCTGCACACCCCAGTGTGTTCTGAGGAGAAGGCAGCTCTGTCCCACACCCCCGGATGTTTATTTTTTAAGTATCCAGAGGGGATTCCAGCCAGTGTCCTACCTCACTGTGTTCTCCCCATCCGACCCCAATACAAGCACAAAAAAGAGGGTTTTCTTTTAACAAAATCAAACCAAAGGAGGGGGATGTTTTTTGGCTATTTTCCTCGAGGAAAGAGGTTGCCCATCTAATAATCCCTAAATGGGCAGTGGGTTGTTGGGCTTTCATGTATGCCTCTGAGCCTCCCTTTGCCGTGCCAGGTCGCTGGTTTTCTTTTCCACAGAATTGCAAAACCCCTGAATAACAAGGTTTGTGCATGGAAGTGCTGACACAACCCTTAACTACAGCATCCTGAACATGATACCAGAATAAGGACGCTCCCTGTGTGGCCCAGCCTATGGATAAATAAAGCATTTCAGCAGCCAGTGCCGACAGATCATAAACCTCCACGAGCATAAATACCAACAACAACTCAAAAAGATTAGAGGGCTTACGGGCAAGGCAGGTTGAGATGATTTAGAGTTGGGGTGGAAGGGTCATTATTGCTGAATAGGTGGGGGTGAGTGGGCCACAGAAATCAATAAACCATTCTGCTCCCAGGGAAGGAAGGGGCCACGCTAATTGTGCAAACACACATTTTCCGTTTGAGGCTGGGGATCTCCAACTCACCCAACACAGATGGATACAGGGAACTCGCACTGTCTTGCAGAGGAACAAGGACCACACCCTATGGCACATGTCCCAGGAGCTCTGTCACTCAGAATAGAGCACACCTAAGCCCCTTGCTGGGCACAACCCGCTGCTGGAGGCAGCTTCAAATGAATGCAGACCCGGGCGATGTTCAGCTTCATTAATTCCATTTTCTATGAAGTTAATACATTGCTGGGATAAGTTTCTTGGTTGCTTTCAGCATCACCATCAAGTCAGAGCTTTTCCCGTGCCCAGTTCTAGCCCTGTCAGCAACAGTTACCTTCAAGCAACAAAGTTTCCCAAGAAAACTTCGGGACTAGCTTCATCCCTGATAAAATAACCCCATTTGGAAATTTCCACACTGGCATCAGAGATGGAGGTGGTCACAAAATTAGGCACAACAGATCACTGTGTCCTGCAGCGAGGACAGACACAAAGCTTAGCAGACAGGTTTCCAGGCACACAGCTGCTGAGGCAGAGTTTAAAGGCAGCAAGCAATTCCTCCTTTGCCAGAGAAGAGAGAATCTTCTCCTTTAGTTCCCCCCATTCCCCATTCTTTCTACCTTTTTTCCCCACTTTCTTTCTAGGAAACACAGTAAAGACAAAAGACACCAGTTTTGGAGAGTGAAGCCTATTTAAAAACAGAATTATCTGTACTGTACAAATAAATAACTACTTACATCAAATAGGCCAAGGTACCCAAAAGTCCACCTTGGGACACACTGCAGGAGATGGTCCAGGGAACCAGCAGGCAGTGGCAATGCCTGTTATTCCCAGAAGCCTGAGCTCACAAGCACATACAGGTACAAACAGTGAGGATCTTCACTCCTGCCGATCAGAGCTGGGTGCTGGAGCTGGTGGTTAAGTACAGGAACCTGCTCAGGTCCCCCTGCATGAGCCAGTGTCCTTCTCTCTGCCTTTCCAAAGGCATTTTAATAAAACACTCTCTAGATCAGTTAATAAAAGCTTGAAGTTTGCCCAGCTCATGTCAAGCTTGCGGTTAATGGATTTCAACTTTACTTGGGATTTTGAGAGTTTTTAACACCAGTAATTTCATCTTCCCTCCAGAAATAAATTCCTCAATGGCTTCACTGCAAAAATATTCCCAAGAACGGACAATTCTGCTGCTCATGTACTAAAGACAGCACACACACACAAAAAATCAGATTACTATTGAGCCTTATCAAAAATATGGCATAAAGCATGTCTTGACTTTAATCCAAACCAAACTGTCAATCTGCCTTCAGGATCTGATCTAACAAACACATGAGCCTAGGGCCAGAAAAGCAAAGCAGGGTTTGTTTTCTAATAGAAGATTTGTTCCGATCTCTATTAGCCACGCTTCTGCCTGGAAATATTTACACTGCAAACACCAGACAAATAGGATTTCTTATCTTTCTGCTTTGTTGAGTTAGGGAAAAGTTTCATTTGGTATTAATTAATTGAGATTGCAGGTTTCCTATTTTCAGGGAACAATTCTCAACAGTTTCGGAAAATAAATCTGGTTTTGAAACATTTTAAATGGGGGAAAAAAGAAAACAGCATTAAAATCACTCAGGTTTGGGCTGCTGTGTCCCCACAGAGCTTGTGGGGACCAGGGAGAGCCCCACACATTTTGCTTCATCCATTGCCAGTCACCAGTAGTGGGAAGAAATACTTCTGGGGGGAAAATTCAGGCCAGCCATGGGCAAACACAGATATGAGACCTTATGGCATGAGATTCCCCAGGAGCCCTTTCTTTGAGGCACCAGCATCCATTCCTACAGCACTGGGATGCTGTGAAGCGCCGTGCCTCACCCCAGACGTGCCCACTTCCCTGTTTGGTCTGGGAGTGCCCACAGCTGTCACCCACCCAGGCCCACCGCCCCGCACAGAGCAGCTCTGCCAGCGCAGCCTTCCTGGCCCAGGTCAGAGTTAACACACATTTCATTTAGAAGTGAAACCCCACAACTTAACCTGGTTGTGTTCTGCTTCTTGGCACACATGGTGATGGTGCACGCTGGGGAAATCAGGCTCCCAGAAAGAAATCAAAGCTGAACAAATAAATTCCATTTTCTTGTTTGCTACATTTAAATAGCAATTAAATTCCTATTACCTACTCTTTCAACATAAACAGCACAAAGCCCTCTGCATCACTTGGCAGACTGATCCCATTTATTATAGGCAAGAGGGAATGGCTTTAAACTAAAGGAGGAGAGATTTAGATTATATGCTAGGAAGAAATTCTTTACTCAGAGGGTGGTGAGGCCCGGGCACAAACGGCCCAGAAATCACAGAATCACAGAATCTTCTGAATTAGAATCTATAAGGATCATGAAAGTCCAACCTCTGGCCCTGCACAGACACCCCAACAATCCCACCCTGTCCCTGAGAGCATTGTTCAAACCCTCCTGGAGCTCTGGCAGCCTTGGGGCCGTGCCCACTGCCCTGGGGAGCCTGGTCAGTGCCCAACCACCCTCTGGGGGAAGAACCTTGTCCTGAGATCCAACCTGACCCTGCCCTGACACAGCTCCAGGCCATTCCCTGGGTGCTGTCCCTGGTCCCCCCAGAGCAGAGCTCAGTCCTGCCCCTTGGGAGGAGCTGCAGACCCCGATGAGGTCTGACCTCAGTCTCCTTCTCTCCAGCTGAACACACCAAGTGCCCTCAGCCGCTCCTGGTATGGTCCCTCCAGGCCCTTCCCCATCCTCATGTCCCTCCTTTTGACACTTTCTAACAGATTTACATCTTTTTTATATTGAGGCACCCAAAATTGCTGCCAGGACTTGAGGTGAGGCCGCCCCAGGGCAGAGCAGAGCAGGACAATCCCCTCCCTGATGCCCCCAGGACAGGGATGTCCCTCCTGGCTGCCAGGGCACTGCTGACTCAGGGCCCTTTCCCAGCACTGCTTTTCAGCCTCTCATTCCCAGTCTGTCCCTCCATCCAGGGTTGCCCCATCCCAGGGGCAGAGTCTGGCACTTCCCCTTGTTGAACTTCCCGTGGTTGGTGATTCCCAACCCTCAGATCTGTCCAGGTCTCTCTGCAGGGCCTCCCTGCCTTCGAGGGAGTCAACAGCTCCTACCAATTTTGTATGGAAACTTACTTAGTATCCAAGTAATTTATTAAGATGTTGAAGAGCTCTGGGCCTAAGAAGCTATGGCTGCCCCATCCCTGGAAGTGTTCAAGGTGAGGTTGGATGGGGCTTGGAGCAACCTGGCCTGATGTCAGCAGGTTGAAACAAGATGGTCTTTAAGGTCCCTTCCAACCCAAACCATTCTGCGCTTCTATGATAAGCAGGGCAGACCCTCCATGCTGCCCAGGCATGGCCAGCACTGCCAGGCAGAGCTGCCCTCACTCCTCCCTTCCAATCTGGGATGTACTGCCTTTGCTGGTCATTGAAAGCCCCGATGATGAAACATGCACACCCCTTTTGCACCACAACATTTCCCGTCCCCAAGGCCCATGGTCGTGCTGGCTGGTCACAAAACAATGCCCAACATGGAGTTTCACATCTAATTTCAGGTGAAGTTTGTAGAAGAACCGCCTGCTCCCCAGGATAAAGATGCCATGTGTATGCAGCATCCTGTAACAGGCCTCAGCCTGGTTCCCTATTGATTGCTGGGGGGCTGTTTGCTATTCCGATCTCAGCTGGTCAGAAGTCTCCCCAATCACCGCAAGGTCGCGACCATGGAGTCAGAAACCTGCACTACATAGATCATAATTTATTTTACAGCTAATCAATACCACTCTGCACCATGCAGTCTTACAGTACAGCCTCACACTGAGGGACTGATGCTATTCATATGGGATTGTAACCTTACGGCCTGGGAGCTTAAGGGGGTCAAAACCAGCTTCCACGTTAGGGTTGGAGAGCAAGGCTGGAAGTGGAGCACACACTCCACTTGCTGTTCGTTTGTACATTCCTACAACCCAGTCAAATTCCACCTATGATTTGAATGCAAGTTGGAAAGGAAATATGGTTATTTGATCAGGATTGTATCCAGCACTCCAATGGGAAAAGCCACAGAGCAGCACCATGAGCAGATCACCCAGGGTTTGACAATAAGGAAGTGACCCCAGTCCCTGTGATCGCAATACTGCAACTCCAGCCTTCCAGAGGGATGCCTCTCCTCAAAAAACCATCAGAGAAGCAGCAAAATGCCTTTCTATTAATAATGTCCTTCTTCCCATTTTCTAATTTATATACCCATCCCACCAGCCATGCCCACAGACACCCAGCACACATGCTACAGCCTAGTTATTTACCAGGCTCACCACTGCTCCCTGCATTTTTCTGTTAATTCTGGATTTCTGTGCAAGAGTAGCTCAGGGCATTCCAAAAGACACAACAGCTTTTTAACAAGCTGTCCTTCCAAATGATGCCAAAGATAGTATTTTAGAAGGAAAGAAAGGGATTTGAAGTATGCAGGAGGAGAAAAAGGAACTGGAAGGACTAAGGAGTGCTGGGAATATCTTGTAGGAAGAGCAGTGCATTAATTGCTGCATCCCGGTATTTGTATCCATGCAATTTGCACTTCCCTGGGACCCGCACCAATTCATCAGTCTCAACATGATTTGTATTATAAAAGAGAAATCACAGGGTGCACTTGGCCCTTGACCACCCTGCTTCCCCTCAGGGCCAACCCCTTGCTGTTTCAGGATCCAGCCCCTCAGTCTGGCCACTGCTGGGGGCTCTGGCTCTGCCTGGGGCAAGTCCCGGCTCCCCCAGCCTGCCCCATCTTCCATGTCAGTGCAGGTGAGCCCACGGACGGGTCTCCACCTCATCTCCTGTCATCATCGGCCATACAACAGTGAGAAGGCTGTGCTGAACTGTTCCCCACTGCCTGCTTCTTACCACAGAATCATTTAGTTTGGAAAAACCCTATAAGATCATTGAGTCAACTGTTACCCCAGCATTGCCAGGCCCACTGCTAAACCACATCCCCAAATGCCATATCCACACATCTTCTGAACACTTCCAGGGATGGGCAGCCTGTTCCAGTGCTTAACAACCCTTTTATTAAAGAAATTTTTCCTAATATCCCATGTAAACCTGCCCTGGTGCAACTTGAAGCCTTTTATCCCAATGCCACAGCCTCAGATCTTCCCCTTTCTTCCCACTGCCCCCAAAGCAATGTTCATCTCAGCCAGCATCACCAGCAAACTCAACAGCACCCACTCAGCTACAGCCAGAAAGCTGGAGCAGCACTGAGACAGCAGTTGTGTGCAGGAGGATGCATCAGACATTGTTATAGCACCCTAAGATCTGGAGGCTAAAGGCATTCTGGGTTTCCCAGCAGCACCATCCCTTTTCCATGGGCTGCAGCAGAATCAAGTTGGTAACTTCAAGAAAAAGCCATCACAGGCAGTGAGCAGAGTGTGAGTAGAGTCCATCAAAGGAGAAGGATGTGCTGTAACTACGTGGACAACCCTGCCATGTGGTTCAGCCTGAAATCCAGCTGTTTATGCAGGCAGAGCAGGCAGGAAGCTGTGGAAGCGCTGCCCAGGGAACCCAGCCCCACATGGAAGTAGCAGGGACACAGACCTGCAGCCTGCCCTTGGCCGAGGGAGAAGATTGGCACATCGGCTCCCACCCACTGCAGCCCCCAGGGCAGCGAGGAGCTCACACAAAGGGAAATACACAGACCATGACGGGCTAAGCCCCCTCCTTCCTCTCTGTTCCCCTTTCTT
>VZRE01006217.1:42566-66035 GCA_013396775.1 Cephalopterus ornatus | reverse complement strand
CCGGGCTCAGTGCGGGCTCGGCCGTGCCCCTCTCCGCACGGCTCGCCTGCCCTCCAGCGGCCGCTCCGCCGTCCCGCACCGCCCGGCCCCGCCGAGCCGCTGCCCCCGCCTCACGTTTGGGGGGTTTTGATGGTTTTCGGTTTTTGGTTTTTTTTTTTTATGTTAAGAAAAAAATTCACACACTGAGAGTGTGTGGTAACTCTTTCTCCGTGTCTGAAAGCTCGTTTATAGCAGACAAGATGCCAGGAACCGTTAACCTCCGTGCATAGCCGAACTCTCCACAGGGCACCCAACATCAGTTAACACCTTATTAAGTGAGAACATAACCATAGCTCAGAACTGTGAGCTTTCCAAATTCTCCACTCGAATAACAGCATCGGCACAGGGTGTCAGGCCCAGCTGCTCCCACTGCTGCAGGGACCAAGGCACTTGCTCTCCCAGCACCCTCAGCCACAAATCAAGCAGCATCTTTAATCTCTGGAGTTCGCCACGGGGGATCCTTCAGGCACCAAGTCACAGGGTTTTTCAGCCCATAGTTTCAGGCCCAAGAGGCACAGAAAACATTAAGAAGTTTTAAAACAGTGATCAAAGTAAGCCCTTATAAAACCTCCAGCACTAACATCTATCTAACAGACTTCACACTTCTGGTCTTCTGAATCTGCAAGTCAAAAAAAAATCCAAACCACTGTCAATTGCTGATGTCACCAACATCAGAGGCCCCAGACATCCCTGTCACGGTGGGCCCACAGCACTTCACCACAGCTGAAAGCTGTTTTCACAGGTGCCCAAGACCACCAGAGCCACCATCTTGAGTCCTACAAGTTGAGCTCACTGAGATGCCTGCTCTGGAATGTTACAAACAGAATTTGGGGACTCACAAGATTACAGTATTTAGCTTAGATATGCAAATATTCCATATATTCCTAATCACCCCCAGTGCCTGATTTCCTGGCAGCGCTTTGGGTGGGAGAAGCGCATCCTATACCATCTTACACTATTGGGTGCTGCTCAGTCAGCCACAGGAGAGGCACCCATGGCATGGGGTCAAGCCCAGTGTTTCCACATGCATCAGCCATCACTGAGTCCAGCATCTGCTGCCCAAGGAGCCCCTGCACAGCACACACAGGAGCTCTGCAAAGCCAGAGGCAGTAACTCCTCTGTGACACTCACAGCCACTTGTACTCATCTGTGAGCATGAGCTTTGATTGTTTCTCAGGCTTTCCATCGTGGCAGCCCCATCACCTGCCTCCAAGAAAAGACTCCTTAACAGCAACCAGTGGCTCTGCCCAATACTCAAGATGGTCCAGGGCTGCTGCACCTGGATGGAAGCAGAAAAGCTAGAAAAGGAATTTGAAGCTGCTACTAACATTAATAATTTTAATTGCCCCACAACAGCAGGGAAAGTTAGAGCAGTTACAGGAGAGCTGTGAGCTACATGTGGAAAAACTCATCACAGGTGATGCTGGCCCAGCCCATGCTGACACACCAAGTGACCACCATAACCCAACTGCGGCCAAGGGACTTGGATCCACACAGGGCAGAAGGCACCTGGACACCTCAAACAGCACAAACTGCCAGGGCAACACTAGGGATTGTTTTAAGGAGGGCACATGGGGGGGGTTTCTTTTTTCAGTTATTTTATTTGCAATCACAAGTGTTCTTTATTTAAACTAGATCCATGTTTTGTGCCTCATTAGTCTGGCAAAACTCTTTAATCTTTAATATCCCAGTAGTTACCTGGAGAATGATACCAATATTGGGTGAATCTCAGGCTACCAGCCTTGAAGAACACAGATGGGCACAGAATAGAGATGTGGCAGCTCATCTGTGTCTCTCAAAAACCAGAAATATAATGTAGCTACATGTTGTTATGAATATGCGTGTACATATATATGTATTTATGAAATACTAAAAGCTCCACAGCAGACCTGTTGCTCCACTGCTGAAGGCTGCTGTGTGATCCTATTCCCAACACAAACCCAGCCAGAGCAGCCAATGCCCACTGTCAAACCCTTAAAGCTGTTTATTTTTCACACAGCACACTCCAGGTGTGAAGGCTGGTGCAGGAGGTTCCTGAGAGCTTGATCTTCTCAACACTTTATTAAGCAAGAGACAGACCAGGTTGGTCTGTGCAGCACAGAGTGTCCCTGGGAGCTCTCAGGGTTGCTGCCTCCCACTCACCCATGCAAATGCCTGAATTAAAGCTGTATCCTACAGTGCCTCGGTAGCTTATTGGATTAGTGGCTGCTCTCCAGCAGCTCAAATCGAGGTCTGAGGAGCATGACCTTTCACTTGCAGGGCAGTGAAGGTGCCCCTGGTGAAATGAGCTTTCCTCGCCCTGCTCCAGTGGTCCATATCACACAAGGAGTGGGCATTTATTTCACAGAGCATGAAGCCCTTTCAGTGGAGCCAAGGACTTAAGAGCATGCTTGAGTAGGAAACCTTCCCAACCCCTGGACACCCCTTTGGAATGTGAATGAGAAGCCAGCAAGGAAGACCAGCACAGGATCTGGCCCCGCTGCATCTGGTGCACCAAGATTTAAATTAAAATGAAAAAACCTGGGCTGATGTTTTACAAAGACCAAGTTCAGCTCTACATCCCAGTCCTGCCACTGGTGAGGAAACCTGTGTGCTGCTTGCTCCTGTCATCTGCATCCTCAGCTTTGGGCTGTTTCAGTAATAAGTCCTTAGTGAAAATCAGATGGAAGAGGGTTTCTGCAATTGAAACGCCCAGTAAAAGCAAAGACAGTTTTAGACTGGCTGGGGTGCATGTTCTGTCTTTCTCCAGTTTACACACAAAAAGGCAATTCCTTCCCAAGGTAAGAAACATTTCTGCCACATAGCCTGGACAGACAGAGAGAGAGGGGGTGCTTTGCAGTTACCACCATTTGACAGAAGAGCCACCTCAAAACAACCCTGAACTGATGCCCAGAAGGACAGGACTTCAGCCTCAGCACCATCACATTCAGCCACAGTCTTGCAGAATGAACATGGTGAAGAACAGTCAGAATTTGGATTCAGCCATCACAAAGCCTCAGGCTAAAGCCCTGATTTGAGGCACTGGAAGCACAACGCACAGAACTATATATAATACATAAAACCACAGAACAGTTTGGAATGGAAGGGACCTTCAAGATTATCTCATTCCACCCCCTGCCATGGGCAGGGACACCTTCCACTAGCCCAGGTTGCTCCAAGCCCCATCCAACCTGGTCTTGGACACCTTCCAGGGATCCAGGGGCAGCCGCAGCTTCTCTGGGCAACCTGTGCCAGGGCCTCACCACCCTCACAGGGAAGAATTTCTTCCCAATATCCCATCTATTCCTGCCCTCTGGCACTAGGAAGCCATTCCCTGTGTTCTGTCCCTCCATCCCTTTTCCCAAGTCCCTCTCCAGCTCTTTAGGAGCTCCTTTAGGCCCTGGAAGGGGCTCTCAGGTCTCCCTGGAGCCTTCTCTTCTCCAGGTTGAACAACCCCCAGCTCTCCCAGCTGGTCTCTGTAGCAGAAGTGCTCCAGCCCTCAAAGCATCTCCATGTCTTCCTCTGAACTCTCAAATAAATGAAATTCCCATGAAAATTCTGCAAACCTTTTGGCAAGTCATCAATGTGGTGGGTGGCAGCATGGCCACTCGCACATGGATACTCACATATGGGAGAACAGAGAAAGTGGTACAAAACAAACCAACCCACATTTGGTAGATTCAAATGCATTCCCTGAGATAGAGCCTTTTGGTGTTCAGAAATTTTGGAGTGGTGCAGCCTCGGTTGGTCCCTGGTGAAGGACCTGTGGGCCATCAAACTGAAACTGCGAGGCTGGAAAGCTGCTGGTGCTGGTGCTCAGCCCCTGAAGCTCAAAGATTTCCCTGTATGCCAAGAGGCAGAGGGAAGGCCCACTTACCAGTTAACTCCAGATAGAAGTTGGGTTTTAGCACACAGAAGTTTTTCTCCACATATATGGATATAAATAAACTATGGAGGAACAAAAGCAACCCAAACCATTCATTGTCAGCTTTTACACACAGATTTCACCAAGCCCTGAGACAGATGAAGAGCCTGGGAGAAAGCACAGACGCAAGGTGTGTCTGGAGTCTCCACGCTGGTTCCCTGGACTCTGAAACCACATGGAAATGTAAGGAACCAATTGAAACTCTGAACAAGGGTGTAAATACAGTGAAGGCAGAAATGTTGAACTCTCACACCAAGCATTTGAAACGCTATCAGAACATGCATGGCAGCTTTCCTTCACTAGACTGAAAAAAGAAGTCAAAGCAGTGCTTTTGCTGCTGGGTGCCCTACGCTCACACTTTTTAGCTTGTGACCATTGAGCTGTGCTCTATAAACCCCACAAATCCAACACCAAGCTGAAACACGTGAACTGCACCACACCATGCCAGCCAGGGGGGATGGCACCAGGAACCAGAGACTTCAATCCTGCAAATACAAGCATCAATCCCCTGCAGTAACCCAGCACCTGGGTGGGTTGGGGCCTGGAGACTGGCACTGTTGAGGCGCAGGTGTGGCACAACCCCATTGTTTCAGCAAAAAAATATTTACTGTTTAATTGCTGCTGGAAAGAGGTGAAGTTCATCCAGTCTGGAGGCTGGATAAAGCCAACACAGCCATTACCCAGAATTAAGCAGAGCCTATCTGTGAGGATTGACCTGAAGTACCTCAGTGGTGAGTGAGAGCTCACAGAGATGTATCAGCCCAGCTCTGCTGGAGTTTTCTGTGCTGTGACCAGGGCAGGCCTCCTTTGGCCACCAGGAATTCCTGCCTTGGAGAAAGGCACTTAATGTGTGCCGAATATAAACAAGGATAAAACAACAGAATAATGGAATAATATAAGAAATAATAGGATATCAAGCATGGCATCTTCATTCTGCAGCATTTATAAGAGGGACAACAAACTGGGGCAGTGTTCTGTGCACTGGAGGGGAGGGAGCTGGGAGAAGGCAGGGCACTGAGTCCTGGAAGGAGAGAGGTGACCAGGAAATCCCAAAAGCCACTAGCAACCAGAGTGGTGCTGCAGAAAGGCCATCCCAGCTCCAGAGAGAGTGGGGATGCTCCCAAGAGCTTCTGCAGGTAACAGCCTTTCCTGGACTTCTTAGGAACAGAGGCAACCACAGCATCCCTTCCAGCTCTATACCACATGGGTGTCTCATGGCCCTTTGCAAAGGGAGAACCCAACATGCTTCAACCCTTACTCTGATCTGTAACAATACTTTGTAAAAGAAGATAAACCAAATACAGCCTCTTATTCAGCAGGCAGGGTTTCGGAGTTTGCCAGGTTTTCCTCTACTGGAACACCTCTTGAATTTCAGTGGGATCTGGGGACTGTCACCTCAGGTTCCTCTGAAAGCTCCAGCATAGTCATTAAACAAATCTCAGTGCTTTATTAGCAGAGCAATGAGGCAAATGAAATGACAATGATGGACATCTCAAGCTAAGGAGAGACCAGTGGATTAGTTCAATACCCTGTTCTCCTGGGTAGCCCACCTCCAGTGCCCAGGGCCCCTCAGGCAGCACATGCCCCCAACCCTGTGTCCCCCAGCCCAGTCACCCCTGCCCTGTGTCCTGCTTTTGTCCTCCCATGGGTTTTCCTTGATCCCAGCACCAAGGAGCATTGCAGCTCCCCTCTGGAGCATGGTGGCAGTTGCTTGAAAGCTTCTGAAGGGAGGCAGGAACAAGCCAGCCCCTGCAGACAACCCTACATGAACCAGTAGGAAATTCCACTTTCCAGCCTTCGCACTGTATTAAATCCAAGGGCTTGGCTCCTCAGATTTATATTCCTCTATGGTTTCATTTTTCCCTAAAAACAAAAAAAAAAAAAAAAAAAAAAAAAAAAAGAAAAAAAAAAAAAAGAAAAGAATGACAAGCTGTTAAGCTTCAAAACTTAGTATTTCCTTAACTTGGAGCTTTTCAGCTCAACAGCTCTTAAACATAAACCTCTTTGACTGAAGTCTCCTGAATTAAGCTGCCTCCAGCAAGTCACCAGCTCAACCCTGTCTGTGGGATGACTGTTCCCTTCCCACACCACCACTGTGGGCTCTTGCCCCCTGCCCCAGCTGCTGTCTCAGGGCACGTCCCCACAGTTGGCATGTGCCACTGCGAGGCAGTTCAGAGTTGATGCACACAGCTGCAGGCACTGAACTGGTGACACCATGGACTCTCAGTGCCCTGTGTCACTGCCCTCAGAGACAGCACAAGAGACTGAGTGACCTTTGAGCAACTCAAGGTGGGCCATGAGACAGACACAGGACAGTTTCTGAAAACAACACTGGGAAACTCATGTTTCTACTAATCCTTCTAAAGGGAAGCTGTAGGGCCACACCTCCTTCAGAGCAGGAATTAAAAAAAATATAATAGGCGTGGATTTACATAAAAATATACCAAAACATGGCATTTAAAATCAATGCCATGGGTCAGTAAAGAGACATCTCTGTCAGTCCCATTTTCCTGGGCCATGCACAAGCACCTCACAGCCCTACAAGCAAAGCTCCATCCAATTGGAGGTACAGCAGCAGGGTTTTGATCATCAGCATTCTTCACTACAGCCAAAATGAGGGCACCAGCCACAGATGGACTCTCAGGGACACTTTGCCAAGCAACCTAGAAAGGGGACAGATTCATGCAGGAGCATCATGTTTGCAACGGTGTTCAAGCTTTTTCTGAAGACCAGGGAAAGGCCGTGCTGCTCCAACAGCAGTGGGCAGAGAAGACTGGAGGAGGAACTGATAAGGATCAGAAGACAGAAATCTGAGGAGCAGTGAAGGACCAAGTTAGCAAGGAGGCAGCTGTGACAAGATGTAGCACTGGGAATGAGTTGGAAGGGACTATTCAGAAACAAAGCTAAAGGGAACAAGTAGAAGCTCTCTCCTAGTTTGAGACCTTAAGAGCCAAGATCCCAAATCTCCCTGTCCTCCCGTGGTCTCTGGAGATCCCAAGGGCTGGCTGGGTTCCCTGCACTACAGTGGTCCTGTGACATTGCCCTTAGATTGTAACTGACTATAGCTACTTCCATGTCAAAAATTTGAAGGAAAGGCTTTAAAGTATGGGAAAAAGAGTTAAGGTGCAGATAAGAATGTCCTAAACATCAGAAATGGTCTTATTAGTAAACTGAAAGCTTGTCTCCATTCTTGGTGTCCTCACACACACATTTACATACGGAAAACACCTAAGGGAGCAGGTACTTCAGGAACTCACAGCAATGCTGAGATAATACTTACTGCCTCCATATAGCATGATATGGGTCATTAGAAGCCTCTCACCAAGGACATTCTTGGGAAAATGACACAATTCCAAAATCTGGGACAAATGTAAGGAGTATTGGGAAAAGTTACACAAACCAGGCATGGATCAAGGTGGCTACAGCAGTGAAAAGCCAAATACCTTGACAATACACCTTCAACTCTCCCTGCAGTTTTTACACTCATTAAAATAACCCTTAAGCAATGTAAAACCTCAGACTTAATTCGAAAATAGTCAAGAGAAACTATTTTCTCTCAAATACAGTAAGTCAACAGAATTGGATGGGGCTCAGCAGGCTTCAGACCCTGGCAATTCAATGAGTAAGGCTGTGAGACCTTTCTAACAAAACTGCCTTCAGTTAAAAGACTGTTCCTAATACCAGCATAAACTGAACACTGAGATGAATCAGGAGCATCAATTCTCTTGTGTAGCCTAATTCTGTTCCCTCCTTTTGCCACTTGCTGTTCCAAGCACAGTGATGTCCATGCCCCTTGGCTGCTGCCATGGCCAGCTCTGCAAGTGGTGGGAATGGTCAGAGGTCCCCTCCTGAATCTCCCTCTGAGAGCCTTCACTTTTCCCATTCTCACTTTTGACCCTCAGTCACTTTTTTTTTTATTCATTGTCCCTTCTTGTTCTTCATTTTCTCCCGGGATTCTTTTCCTATAAAGACTCCTGTGGCTTGGTTAGGGAGGGATGATGCAAGTGGTGGAAAGAGAGAAGTAAGGAGCAGAGCAAAAGTCATCTTTGTAAACTGGGCACAGGCCATACAGGTGGTCCCCATGTCACACATCTTAAGTAACGCAATATATTTGATTGATTTATTGGTACCAATTAGGCACTGCTTAAAATCTATTTACATAGGACAACCCAAGGGCCAGCCCTTGAAGAGCTGATCCAACACAGATAATTGCTCCCAAAAATATAAATGTAGATAACCAGCAAGAAGCCAGCAGGGGCCTCTCCCTGCTGTCTGCTAGTAGGAGGACAAGTCAGGCTCCTTCAGGTACACCTGGATGTCCTGCACCACTTCTCCTGCACCCCATCATGCAAGCTCAGCTCTCCTTGTTCACATTGAGAGCCAGGACTCAGACAAAGCAACCCTTAATAAATACCAGATCACAAAACCTCCAACCCTCACTCAACACAACAGACTGCACTTGCTGCTGCTTGCCAGAACCTACTGCCCACTAGCCAAGGGTAGGGAATAATGGCTCCATCCAATGCTCAGCTCCAAACCACCCCATTTATTTGCAGCTTTTTCTGACATTTTCTAAGCAGGATCCAGACTTGAACTCCCCTTTGGGAAAACAGCAGGGGGAATAAGGATCTAGGTGCTCATTCCACAGAGAAAGAGGGAAGTAAACGTAGGGAAGTTTGGCTGCTAGTCAGTAATGGCACATGGGAAGGAGACAAGGACATAGCTTGGGGTATCTGGGTAAGATTACTAGAGGACAGAGAGCATGTTCCAGCATGAACTTAGCCCCTGAGGGACCGTCTGGGTGGCAAGAAGCCCAGAACCGCCACCCATCCTGGCCCTGTTTTCTATTACCTCAGCCCACACACACTCCCACCCTCCTGCCAGCCATGCTCAAGTTGCTCCTCTCCAAAGGCTGCAACAATTGCTGAGCACAAGCAAAATAAGAGTCTTGCACTCATCACAGCACTTGGGGTCTGGGACATGATTTTGGCCAGGAGAGCTGGAGCCACAGGAGCAAACAGAACCCCAGGACAGACCTGAGATGGCCACAAGCACTTCTCTTGAACACCCCAAGGAATAAGGCACAGACCAAGAGCTCCTTCCAGGACAGTATCCTTCTATTATCACCACTTCTGCAATGAGATGCCAAGAAACACCAGAGACTTGGAGACAAAAGTAGATCTACGCTGTACCTGCAGCCAACAGTGTTGTTGAGCAGAGGACAGTGCTGCTGCCCTCCCTGCATGATCCGCACTCACAGCTCAGCTGAGCCCTTGTCCTGTGCAGGGGGACACCAATTACCTGTTCATTGTAAGGAACAAAACACTTATAGGAGGAAACAAAACATGGAAAAAGCCAGAACAGACAGCTTCTGCGACAGGAAAGGCAGCAGTGGGGGAAATTCGTGTAGAAAGCAGAGGTGAAGGGGCAGCCACCTAGAGAGGTGTTTTACTGTCCTGTAAAGGAAGTCAAGTTGTTCTCCCATCATGGAGTGAGAAAGCATCAATGCATTTGCCTATGGACCTCCACACTCCCAAATAAGCCATGGGACCAGGATCACTCACTCACAGGCTCATAACCCTCAACACAGCTATCAAAACATTACAGCTTTGTTGCCATCATTACCATGGCAAAAACACATCTGAACTCTGCAGAAAGTCAAGAACATAGTACTTCAACAACCCACATCTGGTATTTGTCTCTTCTCTTCAACAGGTATTATCACATCAGAGCCTTTTTTTTTTCCAAACCAACTTTTGAGGCTCCATTCAAAAAAGTGAAAGAACTGGCAGCTGTGTGTGAATATCCCAGAGGATATGGCTGCATCCAGTCACTGGATGGCCAGTCAGTCCCAACCAGAGCAAGGTGTTTGTGGAGCCTGGTAGAACAGGGCAGACAGCCCCAGACACTGGCCACTCCCCACAACTACAGCTCTGAGCCTGAACTGGCAGAGAACAGGAAGATAACCAGGGCCAGGTGAAGTTATCATTATGCCATGAGGTGCCTCAAAAATGCCTCATGACGCTTAACAGCAGCCTGACACAAGTTTTACTTACATTATACCCTGGCAACAGCACAGGAGTAAGTTTTCCTTTAGAGCTGTCCATACAGGCTCAACCTTCCCCCTGAAATGGTTGTGGCTGCAGCCCAGAGCTGCTTTGGTCACCTACAGACAACAGACACCCTGGCTTTTCTTAAAAGTTTAATAATCAAAATATTTTATTGGCTGGATAGTCTCTTACTGAAATTACTGTAGGATTTTCACTTGTTTCAGCCAAAATTAAGAGCAATTTTGCTTAAATAAGCCTGTCTGTGCCATCAGCTCTATTTCACCAGGGAAATTTGCTCTCACTTATGCATATGACATCATCTATTGACATAACCCCACTGAAACAGGCATTTCAAACCCTTATATTCTGCCACTTCACATGCTGCAATTATACTCAAGCTTAAATGAATCTTTGACACTAGACTTGTACTGTTTTACTTCTCTACCATGCACTTTGCTTGGCTTTGTTTTTCCAGAACTATTTGCTTCTGCAGACCTGCACTGCTTTTTATCACACCCAGAATGTCAACCATAGGAACTAAGGGTTTTATAACAGCAAACTTCAAAAAGTTCCAGTGCCTATTTTACAAACCAAATTGTACATTCTACTTAAACTTGTGAAAAAACTCAGTAAAAAAAGAGACCCCATGCCCAGTGAGCACAACCCAACAAGAGTTTACCATGTCTTGGGAAGGCAACTCCTATAGAACCCAATTGTGCAAGTTCTTTAAATGAGGAAAACTTCAAGCTGCTATGGCCTGTTTTAATGCTTTTCTGTTCTCAAACAAGGGTTTTGCTGCTGTGAAGAACAGAAGTCAGTTGCATTAATTCTCAAATATAGCACGGATTAAAGCCAAGTTTAATGGTTACCATACAACTGCTTAAATGTTTTCTGCTAAGTATTCTTTCAGTCTGCACACCATTCCTCAGTTACTCTACACAGATGTAAGTCAAGCATTTGACATGACAAAGCATTTAGGCAGGAGCCTTGAGGAAGAGCTCAGTGCCAGAGGCACGGCATTCACGCTCTTTCCTTCTCATGAAAGCCCTTACACCTTACATGACAACCAAGGACAGTCCAAAATTTTAGTGTCATGTGTAAGCAATAATCAAAATAGCCCAGTCTCCCTGCCCATCTAAGCTTTTGCATTTGCTGATTAGTTCCTCAGCATTCCCAGGAATTTATCCACTGGCACCGCTCAGTGAGTTCTCTAGGCACACCCTACAGCATTCAAGCTAATTCCCATCTCCACAAAACCCTCACAGGAGTCATTATGAGAGGCAACCTCAGAGACTGCAGCTCCTCAGAGGAACAGCACAGCCAGCAATTCCCAAATCCAAAGTATTGCATTTTACAAGGGGAGTCACAGCCCTACAAACCCAGTAGTTAGGGAGAAACCATAAACCAGAGAGCAATGAAGCAGGTCAGAAATTGAGGCAGGAAGGGCTGGTTTAGGCAATTATATAATTAGTGGTCGCTTTCAGACAAGAATAAAGCCCCGCTTACCACTTACTCTTCTCACCAGTCAGCTGTTCAGGAGCTGCAAAGCTCATGGAAATGGAGTTCAGTTGTTTTGAAAGTTAACACAAATGAGACTAGCTGATGTGTACTT
The DNA here is from genome assembly GCA_013396775.1 of Cephalopterus ornatus. NCBI lineage: Eukaryota > Metazoa > Chordata > Aves > Passeriformes > Cotingidae > Cephalopterus > Cephalopterus ornatus. The sequence continues at coordinate 54,430 of VZRE01006217.1, read as the reverse complement.
GGTGGAGAGAAGTAGCTAAAATACTTAAAGGTAAGTTCCTAGGAGAACTTTAAACCTCATTATCTCTGAGTTCAATATGCAAGTTACCCCCAATCCATAAAAAAAAGAAACAATAGTACTTTATTAAAATACTAAATTTTATTCTTTTTCCACATACATTTAGTCTCCCCACCATTTCCATTTGTCTGACCACCACCACCACCATGCCTTATCAAAACATTCCATACATACTTAAAATGAAGCTGAGGGTGGAGTCCCATCTTTAAAAACTAAACAGGCATTTTGGACAACACATTCTTGGCAAGGTAATCTGGATGACATTTATCAGACACAGGAGGGAAAGCTCTTTCAGCATTTGTAAAAAGAACAGCCAAATAATGGTTACAGAAGTAAGACTGCAGATTTTAATGAACTGTTTAAACTGTTTTCTTTTCTTACAGAGTCTGTCTCCACTGCCAGAGAGCTTGAATGACCTGGAAGTGTACACAAAAAGTTAGAAATCGAAATCCATTATTCAAATTATTTTCAGTTTACTATCCACTTATTCCATAAAATATTGACATTAAATTGTAACAAAAAAATGCGTATCTTTCAGAGAAAATCAAGTTGAAAGCATGACATTAGGTCCTTCTGCTAGAAAACTGTTATTCACACTAAGTCACAATAGTAAGAATTCAGGGAAGGTGAGTGAGAGGATGGGTGTGGACCAGCTAGGCAAATATTGGCTGAACTCTGCCTACCCTGGCTAATGTCAGAGCAGCTCCAGCAGCTGAGGAGAACTGCTTTTCAACATTTTTTCAGGAACCTATCAATTTGTCCATCAGACAAGTTTACTCTGAACCACCAAGGGAATCAGGAAAGCATAAGGAATTCTGTCACTGGAAAAAATTAATTCTGGGAATATTCTGATAGGGAAATCTAAGACACATTTTAGCCCAGTCTATGTTAGGTAATAACTGGTTAAGAAACTCGCTTCCTGATACCATCTTCTGGTTTGCCCTCTTTCAAGAGCTCAGTTCATTCTGGGACAAAACGTAGCAACAACACCACAATCTCCATCACAAAACAGCTCCCCCCTCCCAGACACCCTCCCCAACCAAGGGCTGAACAGCAGACTGGCCTAGGTGGCCAATTTCAGCAGCAAGGAAAACCACAGCTCATTTCCTTAGCCAATATGGTGCCAAAAGGAAAATTCTGTGGGTTTAGTAAGCAAGAGATAATTTACCAACCATATAAAAGCTGGAAAAATGTAATAAAATACTAGCTTTCCTACCTTAGCCAACTAAAACCTTAAAAACCATTCCCATTTATGTAATTTGAAGTATTGTTCGTGGTTTGTAACCCTTTGAAACAGTCCAAAGCTTGTAAAGATTAAGAAGTGGAAAAGAATCCTTAAGTCAGGTTATAAAAGTTTTTGGACTTTTATCAAGCTCCAGTGAATTTAGTTACCTTCTGGTCCTCCGTCCTGAAGCAGTTCTTAACATAGTTGGCAAATTTGGGTTCCAGCTTTGGCAGGATAGTACCCTATTTTGAGAAAAGGCAAACTTTAGTGTATGCAAGGTCATTTAATGATTTCAATAAACAACCTATGAAACTGAAACCCTTTGCAACACACGTGGAATTTTACGGAGCCCACCTTGCAACTTCCCACACCAATCCGCTTTAAACCATTTTAAAGTTTTCTTCTCTACAATACCCAGGGCATTTCTCACAGGAGTGAGTGGTTATGCACTGAAACTGCTGTCCAAGACTCTTGCTTGTGCTCCAGAGTGTAACAGCAAGCAGTCACCACTTCAAATAACCTTGTTGTTTGCAGTCAGTCATATGCTAGTCAGATAAAGCTGTTAACTTGCCAGGTGTCAGCTGGAAGTGCTGTGGAACCTGGGAATACACACACCCCTGCCTTACTCAGGGATGCTCTAGCACCATCTTGGAAAACACCGAATTAAGCTGCCTGCTACAGTAGCACTGTAGACAGCATTTCCCAGTGAAAACACTCTTCAGCAATAGTGTATTTTAAAGCTCCTTTTTGCCAATCCTCTGCTCCCCTCCACAGCGACATGTCTCCTGGGACCACCTCAGCCACTTGTGCTTAAGCTGCAGAAACAACCCTGACCGTGGTTCCTTAGTCATGCAAACACCACCCCAGTGTCCAGGTTAGTGTGACCCACCAGGATGGTACCACCCCATCACTGTCAGATCACAATCCAGGGCCGTGCATTTGCACCCTCAGCACAACCTGCCGTTGCTCACTCTGCACCCACTCTGAACTGGAACACTTTTAGCCTTGTTTTTGCATTCCTGGGACAAAGCAGCCTCAAAACACTAATGATCTAAGCAGAAGATAATCCTAATTCTTTAGGTGATTTTGTTTGCCACTGTAAGGGGTCAAGAAGTTTATCAACCTTAATTAAAAACCCCAACAACCCAACAGAATTCTTCATACAACCATAATCAGCCAAAAGTAAGTCTCCAATGAAGAATCTGGTTCAGTCAGAAGTGAGCATACAATTTCTAAGCACACTTCTTGCCAGCAAAGCAAAAGCAGACACCCGGCCCTCATTACCATATATTCTAGGCACAGGTGAACTCAGAATACACCTCTAGCTGGCACATACACTTTTAAACTTGGCTAAGGGGGAAAAGAATTGCTATTACTTGCTACGCTTTTACTCAACCAGCCAGTAACTCCATTTCCTTTTTAGACTTAAATAGAAGCTAAGAAAAATACTCATGTGTAACTATGAAGGCCTAGTCAAAGCCGGTAACAACCAAAAGCCAAGTGACTGCCCTGCTCCCTTCAAAAAGGTGGAACACCCATTGAGGGGAGGGAGATCCAATTAACCTCATATCCCTTCAGAAAGCAAAGGCTTTCAGGTCTTCAATAACATTACCTCATATGACAAGCACCTATCTCCCTCTTCTGGAAGTTACTGAGGCTTACAGTCATCTGGATAGCTAAGGTGGATACTGCTTCAAGGCCAAGCTATTCCAAGCATGTGAAGAACTCACTCTGCTTTACTCTAGTAACCTAAAACATGTACACTAGTTAAGACATCTTCAGAATAAAGACCACCAAAGATTTGTTATAGGTTTTTTCAAATTTTACCTGAGACAGTTCACTAAGAAATAACAAATTACTAATCAGCACCACCAGAAGAATCCAGAAACAAAGTGGTTTTGTTTCTCCTGAGTACAGAGGCTTCTTTTTAACCCACATGTGTATTTGTTTCTCTGAGCTTAAACATCAACACCCTCCGGTAACAGCCATCAGTGACATATAACCATTTCTTAAAAACATCCAATTCTTCTGATCTGTGGAAGTGTAAAAGAGAAACCTCAAGTTTCCAAAAACTCACCTTATCTACAGACGCTTGCATTTTTGCTTTAATCTCCTCTAACGACAGAGGGACTTTTGGTGTTTTTGGAGTTAGAGTTTTATCCTTCTTGGAATCTGGAGTCTGAAAATTATTAATTTTTATTAGCAACTTGCACATAAAGCTACTTAGTGTATAAGACCAAGATTTATAAAACAAGCATATTAGAACCTACTGTAAATTTTATACGGAATGGAAAAACTAGCTAGCACATTGATATTCCATAGTTTTCAAAGAGTCATGAAAGCTAAATTTGTCCTTCCAACACATTCCTCAAAAACAAGCAGAGTATTTAAGTTTTGAGCTAACACCCTATGCTTTTGGGCAAGTGCCTCCACAGCTCTCCCAACAGAAATGAAACCAAAAACAGCCAAAACATTCAGTGATTCAGAGTTTACTCCACATGTGCAGCCAGATTAGGTCACGCTTTAAAAGGCACATTTGCACTGCTTCTGAGGTGCTATCCTGCCATCCAGCCCATGCCTGTTTCTGCACGAACCTTGCTGGCAGCACGTGTGAGTACATGCAGCAAGGAAAGCTGCATGAGGAAGCAGCACCCAAATACACAGCACTGAACAAGAACTGTTCGTTCTGAAACGAATCAGTTCAGTGAGAGCCACTTATAGCAGCAGGCTCCGGATGGACTCAACACACTTGGCAGCCACCCTCTTGCACAAGGTGCTAGCAAAAAGATTCTGAACTTCAAACCGAGGGATCACCAATATTCCCAAGGGACAGCATGTCTGATTTCAAACCTTGGCTATTGTAGTTATGTATTGACAACTGAAGTGTTTCACAGGAGACTATGAAGCAGTGAGCAGTATCCTCAACATGCTTCATGTTAAGATTCAAAAACCTAACTTAAAGGTTAGTATGTTATTTGAAGTTACCATTAGGCAAGAAAACTAGCTTCCAACGCTAGAAGAAACCTTTGTTTTACTCATCTGTTTTCACTCACTTTTGATTTAGATGCTGGTGTGGATGGCTTAGAGTCTTTTCCATTTTGCTTTGCTTTCTGCATATTTTTTCCTGAAACCTCACGGACTGGCTGTAAAGCAAGCACACAAATTCATTTGCCACATGAACTGCGAGTAAATGCTAAGATCATTAAAATAATACTCAAGATTTTGTGACAAGTTCATATACTACTTAACCTCAAAAAACTATTCTCATAATCTAGGAAACATGGTCAACATCCAAAAAGCATATTACAGGAACCCAAATGAAAACCTGTTAGGGCAGCACAATTTGTAACATACATTCTGTTATGATACTGTACAATTATGTGAGTCCCTCACTTTATTTTCCTTATATATGACACCTTTCCTTACATATTATTATGCAGTCTTTGGGTGGCAGATACTGCATTAACTATTACTTCTTGTTTGGCATTCCATACAGAAACATCATCTGGGATGTGCATGGGACATGATACCATATGCACATTTAGGAATTGGGAGTCCCATACCCCTATGTAAATCAAGGAACCATTTTGTTCAGCCACACTAGATTAGGTTAGATGGCAGGAATCTGCAGTTCAGATTGTCTTTACTACACCTTAAACCACTGTGCACTATCACCTATGGAAATTCATTAGGACAGAGCAGCACACAGTGAAGTGAAACACTAAATATTCGTTTCCAAACAGTAGCTATGAACATAAAACTTCAAGCCTCAGTACACAAGTTAAAGAAAAAGCCTCCCGTTGTCCCTCTGCAGCGGCCCTGCTGTGTGATTGTTCCACCAGCAGATGGCCCTCGAGGGCTGACAGAACTGCACTCACGTTTACATCCTTTTGTATTTGAAGGACTAGAAAGTCCTTTCCGCAGCCTGCAGGACTAACAAGGGCAAACCACAACTCACTGTGACCAGGATTTGCTGCCCAACAGCCATACAGGCCCCATACCGGTCTGACAGCTGCGTGTGTGTGCTGTTAGCCCCCCAGTCACCCCTCTGCAGCCAAGGAAATAAAACATGGATTGCATGCACATCCATATTTAAATATTCTTATGTGCTATTACAATTTCTTTATACAGACTGAGCTAAATCAAATGATCCCCCATTTGCACATGCCAGACAGCTGTACTTAAACTCCCTGATTTAGGGGACTATCTGCCCAATTACTCTCATATCACAGTGTGTCTATGTATATGCCACTTACTTTCTTCACTGGTGCTTTAATTTCTTCCTCATCATCCTCCAAGTCATCCTCATCACTACAATTAGAAAGGAGGTCACTCACCAAAACTCAAGATTGACATTAGGATACAATCTTCCCCTTCCCTCTCAATAAAATGTTCTCCTCATGAAGGAGGCAATCTTCCCAGCTCTACCTCATACCTTGCTTTCACACATGGCAAGGTGTTAGAGCAAGCACTACCTTTAAACCACTTAAATGTACTCCCTTCTGCCTTAATACTGAAGGCAAGTATCTTAGGGACTTCCATTACTACTAATACAGAAATTCTAGCTTTATTACAAGTTAACAAATAACAGAAATCCAAGTTTTATAACCCAGTATGACAGATTTGAATAGCACTAATTTAGACTGCATTGTGGAGATAAGTGAGGCAATTCTGCTTCTTCCCTAGCCGAGATAAAAAAGTAGCTTGCTCACTTAACATCCAGTTATGCCACACAATTCATATTCTGAAAGCTGACCCTGTATTTCAAAATACATTATCAAAACAAGCATACTCATCATCATCATCCTCATCTTCATCATCCTCCTCATCATCTTCTGATAATTTTGGTTTTTTCTTTAAAAACAAAAAAGTATGCTAAGTGTTAATACCATTCTACAGTAATAAAGAGCAACTGTCATCCAAAAAATTCCATGGCATAATCACAATACTATCTTCAATCAATTTAGCCAAAACTCAGGAGTTACAGCTGTGAAGCCCAAAGCTATTGACAAATTAACAGCATGCTCTAAGCACACGAACCTTTCATCTACAGGAAAGAGCTTCAATTAGCATTTCAACTCCTGCAGTACACTGATGTTTATATCAGAATCGGCATACACTCAGCTGAGAGAGAATTCACAGTATTTACTGCAGTGGACAAAGTTCCCACCAAAGTAGCCATTATATTTTGCCGCTCCAGCAAAGCTTTGGGAACTATCTGCATTTACTTACATTCCTGTAACTTAGTACTTGTCAAGACCCAAGTACAAAATAATCCTTTCCCACATTTGAAGTGAATCATAGTGAGCCATCTAACTGCTTACTTCCTGAGGCAGCATTAATACCAAACCAAAAGAAAATGCCTCTAACAAGGTGACTGCAAGTCCATATACCTGTGGTGTTTTAGCTCCTCCTCCACTTGCTGGTCTCTTTGTTGAAGCATTCACAATTTTTGCATCATCTTCTTCCTCATCTGATTCTGGTTCTTCTTCTAATGCTGAAAGAGTAAAGGCAGCATGTAAAAACCTCACCTCGTTTAATAACGAGTAAAGCAAGACTGGTAGTAAGAAACAAAGAGAAGACCATCACCCACCACTGAATAGGCTTGGTCTTACTGAGGTGAATTGATGGGAAGCTTCCTACTAGTGAGCAAACTACTGAGATGAGAAACTTCCAGCTGCCTGCATGCAGGTACTACTACACTGAAACCAAAAGTAGGTGCACAACCACTGATACACACTGGTTTTAACACTCCTCACAGACAACAGGCCAAAAAAAGTTAAGAGTAACATTTTCTCCATTCCTCAGGAGACACATTTTAAAACTTCTAGAGAAAGATGAGTTTCAAAGACAATCCTACAAAGAAGAAGGCTAGTCCTGGCTTAGCTTAGTTCAAACTCAGAACTATTTCATGGGCAGTCAGTCTTCTCACACTCAGTTGAAAACAGACTGTCTACCATGGGACACTAATACCCACTTTCAAGGGCAGAAATTAGAATGCCAATTGCGAGGCTGACAAATGCCCCTCACCCATACAAGGCCTGTGGCAAGAAAAGACATGCAAGCATTTCAATGAACTGCTTTATCCTACAGCCACCTCATGCCTCCAGGCAGTGTGACAGAGATTCAGAGGATCAGTGCTTGACACACCAGTTACACACCCCTGTAAGTTCTGTCGGTGCTGCTAGGGGCAGGGCCCCATCAGCACCTAGCCATACGTACCTACGAGGTGCTGCCCGCTGACGTAGACGGGCCCTGAACCACATTTCAACCTCAACACCACGGGCGGTGTGATCTCAAAGCCCCCCAACGAAACCTGGGGGGAAAAGTGTTTTTATTTAGTCAAATCTTCTGGGCAAAGTATAGTCAACAGACAGTCCATTCAAATGAAAACAAGAACTCTGTAGGCTCCATGGCTAACGCAGTTACTCCAAGTTCCCACCTGACAGAATATTCCAGAAGCGATAAAGAGTCCAATCAGAGTCAATAAGCTACCAACCGGGTTTACTACATTTAATTTATCCTATCCACCAAAGCCAGACCAATCCACACTTGTTTTTACTCCCCTTGGCAACAATGCCAATCTGAACATTATCCATCCCACCTGCCTGCAGCACAATGCACTTCTACTTGTACATCATCAGCAACATTGAACCAAGCTACATTCCAGATGGCAGAAATGAAAGTAGGGTGCCCTTAAATCAAGAAAGGGCAGCAATCATCTTCAGAATCTCTTAAGAGCTTGGGACATGCAGAAAAACTAGATTATTCTCATCCCACGCTCAAAGAAAGCAAAACAAGCTACAGATGCATCTGCTTGCATATACATCTGTATACTGAGATACATATAATATATATGTATAACATGCATAATTACTATAGCTTTTTAAAAACTGCGTAATTTGAGCAAGTGTATTGCCTCCAGATGACTAAAGTAACTCTACTAGGCACAAAAAGTACGTTCATACTTACTACACATCAAAACTAACGCTTGTCTTAGCACAGTTACCACTGTTCAGTTTCACTACAATTCAGTTGACCCAAGCGATTTCTATCTAGGTTTTTTCACCCGAGACCAAATTCCCAGTAGACTTTCCCATGTTCCTGTACTTACCGTAGGCTGCACTGACATTTTCAGGGATGCCAGCACTACTTTAGTAGGGTTGCCTTCGTAGTCCAGTGCTTCTGCTTCTACAACGTGTAATTCATCTTTGGCTCCAGCCCCTAAAGTAACCTGTAAAGTCAAGAACAGGGCAGACTGAGCATCTGCTTAAATATTTTGAAGTCTTTTAAACTCCATTCACTGTTCTGCATCAAATAATGCCCAAGTTTTCATTTCTGACTACTAATGATTCCAGCACACTCCATCCCAAGCCAATATCCCCCTTTCCCCACAACACTGGTACTTCCAAGGTGCAACTCCAGGTATGTGTTTTGAGCTACTGAAATCAGGCCTTTTGCTACTGGACCACTGCATTGAAATGGGTCAGTGACAAGTTCAGTCAGCCCTGAAGCTGGTCCAAGGAAAGAACCAAAAACATATGCCAAGAGGAAAGGTAAAAACTATCACAGGATCACAGCCTATATCCTTCCCCTTCCCACCCTATTTCACCTGCCAGTGGCTTCCCTTTGTCACACTGCACTTTTTGCTTACTTGCCATTCACTGAGGAGTCAAGTCTAACAACATCTCAGTTCAGTACTGTCATTTATGCACACGCCTGCTGCTTTATTTCACCATGAACTGAGAGCTGCTGTCCCAGGGCAATTCAAACTCAGGTGCCTGAATTCCTTACTCTGAGTCTGGTACTTCCTGAGGTTTCAAAATTCATAGCTGCGGGGAGGCAAACGTGTGACATGCATCGGTCAGGCCTGAAATTCCAGTTCACTGAACCTCTGGCCTTTGAGTCAGGACTACACGCAGCAGATGTAAAAACCAAGAATCCCTTGAAGTACTACAATCATTCCTGGGGCCAGTGCACAAGGCTCTGTGCTCCTTTCCCACTGCCCATACAAAGAAAGCCTTCCACCCTCCACAGAAGATGTGGGTGTGAACACTTCAGGCAGAAGCACACAAAGTTTTCATTCTCCAGGAGCTGAGCTTTAAGGAGGCTACAATGGTCCAGACTAGATATATTGGATTTACTACTCCATGCAAATTTCATTACTGCTAATTCAAAGAGGTGATATATTGCTGCTCTGAACTCACCTCTTAACACGTTGACAAAGACACCGAATTGTTCAGCTGGTGAGACAAATTTTAGAGCATGTCCTGCACCTTCAGTTACTGCTGTCATTTGCACCAGTTCAAATAATACTACAGCACTTACTATCCATGTATTTCCCGAGTGTTTGGGAAACATCCATTCACTTGCTTTAATTTCTACACTGAAGGAATGCACCAACTAAGCAGGTAAAGAAGCAGTGACCATTCCTCTCTATTCTCAGCTATTTTTAGTAAGACATTTACAGAAACTATCATGCCACTTTAAACCTCTACATGCATTAATACTCTTGTACTTGATTATCATTTTTCTCCCATCTTTCTGTCCCTCATGCCCAAGTCCATCACCACATTTGTAGCTCAATGGGCACTGTTACCCTTTACACAACCAGGCTTGTAACTACCTTCATACCTTATCTTTTATCAAGCCCTTCCTCTACTCACCAAGGAATTTTCTGTTTGCAGCCATGTCCAAGACCTTCCAAGTCTCTTAAACATTTTCAGTTTGACACTTGATATTTTAACACCCATTTCTCCTGTGTATTAACTCTCACCTTTCAGAAGACAGGTTACTAACTTAGCTTTTTTCCTCCCCCACAACCCTAACAACAAAGTAGTGCCATGGATCCAACCCACTTCATCCCCCACTATGTTTAACATCAGAAGAGATGCTACAGGTAATTATTAAAAAAAAAATCTTTGGGTAAAACCATACAACTGAAATGTCACTTAGTGACTAATTCTATCTGCATGACATTCAGATACAAGAACTTTGTGTATGGACTTGTCCTGTACATACTCTACTGTTACATTTTTTCATCAAAAGAAACTGTACTTAAGAATAAATTACTCATTGTCAAGTCCAGGCTGTAATTTTTATAATATACAAGGACTGAAGACACATGACTCACATAACACTACATCTGGAGTGCATTATTATGAAAGTCACCTGTAGGAAGCAATTCTGCTGCAGGAATTAGTCCACAATTATAAGACACTCTTGTTTCATCATTAAAACACCTCTTTGTATTCAAATAAACACAGTAATAAGCAATAGAGATGCTACAACTCTAATTCCTTTTCTAGGAAGCTGGGGCACATTGATGTTCTCCTACCCAATAATAACAGTCAGTCCAGAACAAAGGTCTTGAAATACCATGTCTGACTTGTGCAGCACCAGAAAGATCTAAGGACACTTCCAAGAACTCAGTGTGCAGATCCCACTCCTGGGATCAGCAAGGAGTCTGTGATATGAATTATCTGAACAGAAGATGGGCTCTCCTCAGAGAGGGCAAACCAAGGACAGTAAATCAACACATAAACCTTCCTCTCTCTGATTTAGACTAACTTATCTGCTTCTGGGCAAAAAAAAAGAACTGGAATTATGTTTGGGAACATACTGAAAAGCTTTTCAAAGTAAACTTTCTAATGAAGTCTAAGAAAATATGTCTATGTATGATTCCTAAAAATCTGTCCTTGCCCCTGTGCTCCTGTAGCATCTGCACTATTGCATTCGAGATGCCTGAGCATATATTTTGGCATTTACTATACACTGATTAAGCTACTGTGAACTGGTTTTCAACCTCTCCCAGCCTTGCACTGCTTGCTGTAAGCAATGAAACACCACTGGATGCACTTTATTCAATACAGCAAGTATTTAATATGACATGATATGCTCCAATCCCAGTAAGAGGTTATTTTTAACAGATTTGCCTAAAAACACTTACTACTTAAGAACAGAGTTTGGGGGAAAAAATGATACACAAGAAACCCTACCCCCTGCATCATCACACACCACTACGTAAAAAATGGAAAGGTTAAGACCAAGTAATACTTGCCGTTCTCAAAGACAACTGGTGCTCATTTTCTTCATCATCTACTTTGAACTGATACTCTTTATCTGCTTTAAGTTCACAACCTGTGAAAAGATAATTTAAGTATAAGCCTCGTGTTTTACTTAAAAAGCAGGTATTCGCTAATCATTTATTTTAAACTTGCTCCCTTTCTAGAAGCGGCACCGAGCATTAGCGGCACTCCGGGCTCGCAGGCGGGGGAACACGTGGGGTGGGGAAAATCCCAGGCGAGCCCGCGGCCTGGTGTCGAGCACGCAACTCCCGCGTGGCCCGATCCAACCCATCCGCCGCGAGACCACTCCCGCCCAGCGTCCCCCGCGCTGCCCGGGCCGCTAACACCTCCACAAGGGCCCGGCGCGGCGGTCGGGCCTACGGGGCAGCCCCGCGCTCGGCCCCGCCGCGCTCCACGTGCTCCGCCTCCCGCCGCGCTGCCATGTGCTCCGCGAGCGCGCCGCGTCCTTAGGAACGAGCGGGAGGCACCGGGAACAAAGCGGGAACAAAGCGGGA
>VZRE01006217.1:1057-35755 GCA_013396775.1 Cephalopterus ornatus | reverse complement strand
TTATACCCTGATTTACATAAAAACTGTATGGAATACTGGGAACATGACCACTTCCTTGGTTACAACCTGGTTACCAAGGAAGGCCTAGAATCAAAACTACTACATTCTCTATTCTTTATTCTATATTATTTTTTACGTAATACTTATATTTCGCGTTTGTCTATATCTCGCACTTGTGTATATATATATATATATAGTTTTTGTTTGTCTTTCGGAGCAGCTGTTTTGTCATTGAAGATTGGTATTAGCATCAGCTCAGTTCAGATCCTTGGCCCTTTTTCAGTTACAACTACAGTTTAGTTTTAGGGCTGGTTCATTGTTTTGGGCTGTCTCATCATTGGACACCGGTATTAGTTTAGTTTAGGGTTTTTTAAATCTGGTTAACTAGCTTTTTGTAATAACAACTCAGAGCACAGAATTAGTTTTTCCTCAAGATTAAATTTCTTTGAGGCATACACTGGATTTCTCCATCTTTCATCATCAATCACTATGTATTTCTTGGCTTTTGAGTGAAGGCAATTTCACGGATGGGTTTGTCTTGGCTTGAGGTAGGGGTAATTTAAACAGCTTTACTTAGTATACCTCTCAAGTATATACTCCCAAGTATACTACACTTTTGCTGCAGCCCCACCCCTACCAAAACCTTGCTGTGCAAATCTATCTACACTTCCAGGTGCCATTTTCTCGCTGGGATACGTGACTCCAGGGCATGTCTTACGCACAGATTGCTTCTCCACCTGCTCTATTTTCTAGGCTTTCATTCCTGGAAAAAAAATGTCGTGTTTTAGGAATGGTATACTCGTTTGAAAATACACGCAGGATCACTCTCGAGGAGAAAAGGCAACACAGAAAGAACTGTGTCCTTTCAGTACCACCTGGGGAGCCATTCTGCTGTGCCTTTTGCAACCGGACGTGTCTATCTCGCATTGGCCTTTTTAGCCATCAGCGCGCTTGTAGCAAGCGTGGGTAGAGTCCTTCACAAATCTTCGTTCGCGAAGCCTAGCCATGATGATGACTCTAATTTAGTACTCCCACTAAAACCATGAGCCACACCTCCCTCCCCTGCAGCAGGCTGGAGAGGGGAATTGGAGGAACAAAAGGCAAGGATCACTGATTGAGATAAGAACATGTGATCCACCCATTTCATCCCGAGCTTTCTGGTCCAGGTGTGTATGAGCCTATTTTTGAAATGAGTCCCGTTATCCCACTCAGTGCTTTCTGGGGGGCCATGTCTCCACAGAACTTGCTTTTCCAGGCCCAGGATGGTGTTCCAGGCAGTGCCATGAGGCACAGGGTGGAAATCTCCAGCCATCCAGGAGTTGTTTCCACCATTGTCAGCACAGAGCGCTTGGTGGGTTTGGGGAGTGTGATGTGATCAATCTGCCAGGCCTCCCAACATTGATAGACTATCGTCCCCCACCCCACAGGGGCTTTACCCGCTTGGCTGCTTGATCACAGCACATATTTCACAGTAATGGGTAACCTGGGAGATGGTGTCCATGGTAAGTCCACACCTCAATCACGAGCCCATCTCTATGGTGCATTTCCTCCCTGGTGGTCTGAGGTGTCGTGGGCCCGCTGAGACAGAAATAATTCACCCTTGTGTTGCCAGTCCAGATCCACCCGAGACACTTTTAATTTTGCCAGCTTGATCCACTTGTCTATTGTTGTGATGCTCAGTAGCTCAACTCTTGGGTACTTGTGCATTTACATGACATACTTTTACAGTAACTTTACCCAGGCAGTGATATCTTACCATAATTCAGCAGCCCAGATGGATTTCCCTCTGCACTGCCAGTTGGCCTCTTTCCATTGGTCCAACCACCCCCACAGAGCATTTGCCACCATCCACGAGTCAGTGCAGAGGTTGAGCACTGGCCATTTCTCTCATTCAGTCGTATCTAAAGCCAGATGGATGGCCTTCAGCTCTGCAACCTGCTTGATCCACCTTGTCCCTCAATAGCTTCTGTGACTCACCATGTAGGACTCCATACGGCAGCTTTCCATTGTCGATGTGCCCCTACAATACGGCAGGAACCATCACTGAAGAAAGCGTGTCACCTTTCCTGGTGGCTGATTACACTGTGGGGCCTCCTCAGCATGTGTCACCTTTCCCTCCTCCAATGATGATGACAGTCCAAAATTTTCATCTTCAGGCCAATTTGTGATGATCTCCAAGAGATCCCTGGGTGATTGGGGTTTCCTATCCGAGCTTGCTGTGTGATCAGAGCAATCCACTTACTCCATGTGGCATCAGTGGCATGATGTGTGGAAGGGGTTTTCCCTTTGAACATCCAGCCCAGCACTGGCAGTTGGGGTGCCAGAAGGAGCTGTGCTTCAGTGGCAATCACTTCTGAAGTGCCTCAAAGTCCCTCATAAGCTTCCAGGCTCTCCTTTTCATTTGGGCTGTAACAGGCCTTGGATCATTTTTATCCCTGGCTCCAGAACCTCAGGGGTCATCCTTGAGTGTCCCCAAGTACTTTTTGCCAGAGATTCCAGGAAGGACCATTCTCCCCAGGTGCAGTGTAGAGCACATTCTTCACATCCTGTCCTGTAATGACTGACTGACCCAAGGGCTGCTGCGTGAGCAACCTCCTGCTTAATGTGTTCAAAAGCTTATTATTGTTCAAGACCCCACTTAAAATTATTCTTCTTCCAGGTCACAAGGTAGAGAGGGCTAACAATCTGACTATACTCTGGAGTATACATCTTCCAAAAACCCACAGGGCCCAGGAAAGCCTGTGTTTCCTTCTGTCGCTGGGGACACAGCTGGTATTTTGTTGACCACATCCGTTGGAATCTGACAATGTCCATCTTGCCATTTTACTCCTAAAAACTGAATTTCCTGGGCAGGTCCCTTGACCTTACTTTGCTTTATAGCAAAACCAGCCTTCAGGAGGGTCTGGATTATTTTCTCCCCGTTCTCAAAAACTGCCTCTGCTGTGTTGCCCCACATGATGATGTCATCAATGTATTCCAAGTGTCCTGGAGCCTCACCCTTTTCCAGTGCAGTCTGGATCAGTCCATGGCAAAAGGTGGGACTGTGTTTCCACCCCTGGGGCAGTCGATTCCAGGTGTACTGCACACTCCTCCAAGTAAAAGCAAATTGTGGCCTGCACTCTGCTGCCAAAGGGATGGAGAAAAAGGCATTGGCAATGTCAATGGTGGCATACCACTTGGCTGCCTTGGACTCCAGCTCATTCTGAAGCTCCAGCATGTCCGGCACAGCAGCAGTCAGGGGTGGTGTGACTTCACTGAGTCCACGGTAATCCACCGTCAGCCTCCTCTCTCCGCTGGACTTACGCACTGGCCATATGGGGCTATTAAAGCGTGAGCGAGTCTTGCTGACCACCCCCTGGGTCTCCAGTCCATGATTCATCTCCTGGCTGGGGGTCCCGAGGTCCCGGTTCATGTGGCACTGCTGACATAGCACTGCTGTTCTTCAACCCTCAGCAGTCCCACAGCAGAGGGGTGCTCTCAAGAGACCAGGCAAGGTATACAACTGCCTGATTTCCTCTGTCTCCACAGTAGCTGTCCTAAAAGCCCAGAAGTGCCCTTTTGGGTCTCTGAAATACCCTCTCCTGAGGTAAGCTATGCCAAGGATACACAGGGCCTCTGGGCCAGTCACAATGGAGTGTTTTTTCCATTCCTTCCCAGTCAGGCTCACTTCAGCTTCCAGTACAGTCAGTTGTTGGGATCCCCGTTGCCCCAGAAATAGAGATGGATTCTGCCCCTGAGTATCTTGGTGCCATCAAGGCACACTGTGCACTGCTGTCAGCTAAAGCTTTGTGCTCTTGTGGGTTGGATGTGCCATCGGATCCACACAGTCCAGTAGATCGTGTTGTCCCTTTCCTCCACCTGACTGGAAGCAGGGCCCCTCTAATTCTGGTTATAGTACTCATTGCTCACTTCTTGTACATATAAAATCATAGAAACATGGAATAAGCTGAGTTGGAAGAGATCCGTCAGGATCATTGGCCTGCACAGGACAACGCAAGAATCCCATCATGTGCCTGAGAGTGTTGTCCAAACAATTGTTGAGCTCTGTCAGGCTGGAGGCCATGACCACTGCCCTGGGGAGCCTGTTCAGTGCCCAACCACCCTTTGGGTGAACTGGAGATCCCTTTAAGGGACTGGAATTCACATCATTCTATCTGAGGACTTGCCTACTGGAAACTGGAGCAGCATTTTTACCCTTGAAAAATTTTCTGTGGTGGTTGTTCTTCCTCTCAACTCACGAACCCGAGCTGCTGGGGCAGAGGTGGGTTTTCCATCCCACTTCCTCATGCCCTCTCAGTGGTCATGAAGGTAAAACCACAGGTTACCTTGTGGTGTGTCCCCTCTATCTCAAGCAGGGGGGTGCTTGCTCCCAATAGCAGACTCTAGTCTGTACTGGCAGGACATGGGACACTTCTTCCTGCCCGCTCCAATTGAAGGCACAAAAAACAAAAATCATGGCTGACATAAGAACAGTTTACTGGCAACAGGAATTTGAGATAAGAAAAGGAACAGTAACAGGAACAATGCTAATGACAGAGGGTATAAGAAAAGAAATGATTCACAGGAATCCCCCAAAATAGCCAATACCAGACTGTTCCTTCCACCACATTTTTGCAACTGGAGGGAACCCCTTCTCCTTCCCCCGGCCTTGGCAATGATGTGAGGTGGTATAGAATATCCTCAGGGTCCTAGCCATGCCCCTTCCCAGCTACTGCAAAAATTAACCCTGTCCTGGCCAGAACCATGAGAAATGCCAAGATACTTTTAAACTTTCTGTGCCCTGCTGGTTCCAAAAGTGAGGCCATCTCCTAGTACAAGGAGTTAGTGGGGCTGAGATGTCTCAGAAAGGGCAACGGCAGTGAAGAGCTCCACAAGCCATGTGTCTGTAAACCTGACAAGGAACCTAACATATCACGCTCCAGTGATGCCAGATGCCCTTGTCCCATGAGCTACAGTGCCTCCCACTGGAGTATCATTTGCTGCTGTGTACTGCTAGTATACCTGCTGCCAGCCCACAGCACTTTTCTGCTTGTTAAACCCCCTGAACTCAATCTCAAAATGATGCTCTGCATTGCTGCCAAGGTATATGAGCTCTGCTGACCACCCACAGGCAGTCAAGGCCATGGAGATGGGAGAGAACACCTGATACTCCACTGCAAAGTAGCCTGTTCTGGTGGTCATTTCACACCTACTCCTGGTGCAGCACAGACTTTTGAAATATTCTCCCTGTGCCCCATGGTTCTGGCAGGCTCTGGAAGGGCAGACCTAAGGCCATGGAGTGGGGCACAGCACAGTTGTGTCCAGTTCCTGATTTTCCTGTGTTTGTTATACTCCATTTCTACAGCTTCACTGTCAGAGCATGAAGGGCAGGTCCATTTGATGTTCGGGTAACATGGAAGATGCTGTTAGTCAACCATAATTTTGGGCAGATGCTTTGGGTGCAAGTTCAGGAGAGAGGTTTAGCGCTGTCCGTTCGCATTTCAAGATCAACAGCACCATCTAGTGAATCCAAATCAGCTTCCTGCGTACCTCTCTGCCTCATCCCTCTTTTCATCCATCCCCCAGGTCTCCCAGATGAGATTTGTCTGTCTGTGCCTATCTACTACACCTTTCCTGCTAGAGGGTTGTTTACTAGAAGGTCTTGCACGGTGGAGCCTGATAATACAGATGTCAGGAGAGTCAAAAGCATGGCCAACATTTCTGATCTCTCACCTTTCAGCACAGGCAGACAGGCAGCTCCACATCTCCAATGTGCCCTTCTGTTCTTCTTCCCATCACCCACCCACTGCAAAACAGCCCACAAAATTAAAAATCTGCAGGATCTGCACACAAACCTGGCGAGGTTGATGTGTTATCATCCCAATTCCTGCACTGCTGCATTTCACTCTCCACAAAAGCCTCCAAGGCCCCCATGCCAGATATAAAGACAGAAGGACATTGTGTTGATGGCTGTATAATTTTGTGCCTCTACTTTTCCCAGCCAGGACAATGTGAAAATTCACTACTCCATTCTCTCAGTCCCTTGACTGTTCATTAGGGCATCTTGCAGGCTGAGGATGCTGCAGGGAAGGGAAAAAAAGGACCCCATGTTTGTGATGGCCTGTGGTAAGGAGTTTTCATGCATCAAGCAGCTTCTTCATCATCAAGGTCATGACCAGGAAAACCATACTATGTGGGATAAATGTGGCAAGCTCTTACATTTCTATTTGCTCATTAGACTGAAACAGTTTTGTGTTCCCAGCTTGTGCTAGAGGGCACTCCTGAAAACCAGAAATCTGGAGCCATGTGGTTACACACATGGATCTGTATCACAGCTCTCAAGTTTGCAGGTACAAGCCTAGAAAAGGTCTTTCAAAACCACTTCCAAATAATGAAAAAGCACATGATGTAATGTTTAAAGCCATGCCCATAAATAAATTTATTTCCTGGACTTTCCTGAGCTTGTCTAAAGTAAGCAACAGTATTAAATTGGGTTACATGTGTCTAGCTGGGGCAGCAGGATGGGGCTTTATCAAGCAAGACAGCAGAATTCCAAGGGGGGTTACTGACTCCGGCACACAAAACACCCATGGATCACCTTACACGCTTATATATAAACATAAATGTATTTATAAATATATGGTCATAGGCTTCAGCAGGCTTTTAGACAAAGATATTCACTGAACAAATGAATATCACATTTTCAAACTACAGTTGTGAAAATTTTACAGATTAAACAATGGGCTCTGGTTGAATCTCTGATCACAAGTGTGAGTTTAGACATGTAATACACCAGCTTTATGATCTATGTGAATCACTGCAAAGGTTAAAAATCAGACTGAATGTTAGGAATCACTGGGAGAAAATATCATTAGGTCAGTGTACGAGTGCAGGGTACAACCACATCTTGACTACTATGGGTAGCAATCATCATGTTGTGAAAAAAAAAGACAAAGGGCTATTCAATAACAAGAAGCATGGAGAACGGGAAACAACTGTCTGCTGTCTCCCCTAATACAAGAAATAAAGGACATAAAATGAAACTTGTAGGCAGCAGATTAAATATGAAAAAAAAGAAAAGAGGCAGATCCTCACCCAACATGTAGCACAGCTGTGGAACTCACTGTCACAGGATGCTGGAGACATCAGAACTTGATGTGCATCAGGCATAGCCATGGGAAAAGAGAAGGCAGTCAAGGGAGAGTAGGCAAAAGACACTGTTCTATGACTCAATAAATCTTTGAACTGTTTGGTAAGGTACTCTGGGAAAAATATCACTGTAATTGTAATCTGCTCTCATGCATTTCTTCCAGGCATTGTTGGCAGACCCTGGGATGGCTGAGGAGGATCTAAACAGGGAGGAGGTGAGGGGTTCTCTACCCAGAGTCAGCACGAGATGTTCCAAGCAGACCTGCAGCTCAAGAGCCCTTTGACCCAGCCCAGTGTGGACCACAGTGCTGGGTAGAAGACCCAGATCCAGACTGGAGTTCACTTTTGAGGCTGGTCACACACAGCAGAGGTTTAGGAGATTTTGGCCAGCAACTTCCATCCAGGTGCAGCCAGTTCTGACAATCCCACAGTGGAAGGCTGTTCAGTGATGACAGGGGCTCCTCTGTGCTTGTACTATCACCTGCATTGGAAACCTACTTCAAATGAAGTCTCTGTTGCACTGCTGGTGGTAATTTGCAGCACATCAAGACAAAAAGGTGACAAAATATTCACACTATCATATCGATGCTCATCTCATGGCTGTATCCTATAGCAGGGAAAACTAATCCCTGGAGCAGTTACATCCAATGGCAAGGTTACCCACTGCCCATGGATGACACAAAGGGAGAACACATGGACCCCCATCTTTAATTCTCTGCATTTGCCATGCCAGTTGTGAACCCTGGTCATGAATGGTGTGTGTTTGTGTGATGTAGGCTTTTAAAAAGCAAGTGGTAAGTTTACCAGTGATTGAGGTCCTGTGGTATGTTAGCTCTCAAAATAACATACAACTTCCTTTCAAGACAGAGGATTTCCAGCTTCCTCAAGATAATTCTTTAAATTTCATCTAAAATTTGTAGACTGAGTGCTGGCAGCAACCTCAAAATAAGAGTTCCTGTCTGTCTTATACTGCTCCCACGTGCTGTGACTGTTTCACACTCACCTGCAGGATCGTTCATCACTCTTGTACAGTCTTGTCTAGTAAATACATCTGGCACATGGCAGGGACATCTCCCATGAACAAGTGGCAGGAGAACAAGTGGCACATGCTGGGGCTGAGCAGGAAAGCAGGTGGATCAGTTTCTCAAGGTCCATGAGGTCCCTCCATGCACTATCATGTTCATCGTGGTGTTCACCAACAGATTGTATCAGACATAATCTAAACAGAGGCAGTTGCAAACCCGCCATCTATATGATGGCCATAGGAGAGCAAAAGTCAACTGAAGGGGTCTCAGACACCCACTTGTTAGACTTGGCATACCTTATTGCCACCTGCTGCCAGCATCCAAGTTCCCTGCAGAGCCATGGTACCTCCACTCGTGCTCCCAGGACCATCCAGAGCATGCCTGCTCCTCCCTGTGTGCTGAAGGGTGCATAGCCTCTTCTCCAGAGAGGCTTCTGTAGTTTTGTTTTACAGGATATAACATTGTTGTTATGTTTCCAAAATTAATAGACCTTTTAAAAAAAAGGTCACTTCATGTAATGAAAAACAGCTCAGGTTCTCAGCTGATATAATGTCATTAGTCAGTGTGAGAATATCATCCTCCAGGTATGTTAAACTCACTGGAGATAGAGCAAGGATGATTTTGTCACGCTTTATACTTGATAATACAGGGATCAGTTCTGCAGCCACGTTCAGCTCCTGCCTCCAGTGGCAGCACTGAGAGAGAGCAGTGTCACCGCTGGGTCAGCCTGCTGCTCTCACATCACTAAGCCCCACGCTCCAGCCTTTTTTTCCATCAGTGGCAACATGAAACCATTTTCATCGCGGTTTTGGGCTCTGATCTCACCATCTAGATCAGCAGAACACTTTGTTAGCTGATGCAACGTGTGGGAGTTCTCAGGGGCTCAGGCCAAGTTCATGTCCGTGCGTTTGCAGGCTGAGACTCGCATTTGGATCTGATGGCCCTTCCTGGGGTCTGATGTGGGGAACGTGAAGGAACAGAGATAGAAAAAATGCCGTGTTAGGAGCAAGAGGCTCGGTCAGGGAAGAGGCGTGAGCGGTGCGCTGGAGCTGTCTGGGCACCAGAGGGAGCTCTGGAATCACAGATGTCGAAGGGAAAACGTATCCAAAATCGGGGCCGGGATGCGCTTCAGGATGGCAGGAGTGGGGATTGCACTGTAAACTGAGAACTCAACCGTTATACCCCCACGTAAGGGTGATTTCAAAATACTGAACCCTGTATTAGAGAAACAGAATATGTTGCTAACAAAACATTGCTGAAGTCTTGAACTCAGGTTCAGCCCTTGAAGTGTTTAGGTTTTGGCTTAATTCACCTTGTTTTTATGAAGGTGTAACTTAGCAGCAACCATGCTGGAGTCAGGACTATTTAATCAGCATTACATCTGGCCTTTTGGGTATCTTAAGCTGTTACAGATGACTTCTCTTTTCTGCAAAAACACAAACTTCACAGTGCCATTATCTATCTTGGGAAGCTATGGAAATACAGACACCTGAATCAGGCAGGGAGCACCAGGAAGTTCCTTTGGGTGAAATTCCTGTGCTCTACAAGCAGCCCCAAACAAATAAATGGCCACAATTGCAGGGACTGTGGCAGCTGGACCTTCACTGGTGATCTTGCTGCAAGAAAGCAAAAGCAAATACACGCAGGACCAGATGAGCCCTCCAAAGCCTCTGCTTCCAGCCCTGGAAGCACTTGCTGGATCACGTTGCATTGCCACCCTTGGCTCTGCCAGCAGATTTCTCCCCCATCATTATGAGCACAGTGTCTCATAATGCCACCAGCATTAGCATTTAAGATGATTTTCTGCTTGCACTCCAACAACATAACCATGTAACAGCAAACCCAGAAAGGATGAGGTTTGGGTAACAAACGCAGAAAAGATGAAATCTACAGCAAAGTGCAGGGCTGCACAGTGGGTTCGAGTGAGCCCTGGAGCCGGTTGAATCCTGCAGGTTTCCTAGGGAAGGGAATCCTGAAGCTGGAGGGATCTCTGCAAGTCATTCCGAGGATCCCAGCTCAATAACAGAGACATGGATAATAGCATTTGAACACTATCTGCTCCAATTCAATTGTATTGATTTATTGCCTGTCCAATGAAGCTATCAAGTGTACAAAATGGTTAATCTTTTTTTTTTTTTCCTGCTGCCTGTTCAGAGGAGTGAAGTTGTAAACACAAATCCATGCAGGGAGGGTGGCGGGGGGGATACACTGACTTTTTTCAAGGCAAATGCTGGTTCTTGCCTGTGCAAAGCTGATCCCCATTTTATCACAGGGCAAAGGAAGGACACAAGCCCTTTCCACTCCAGGCCCTCACTGGAAAGCTGCTCCACCTGAGTGGTTTGAATATGCTGACCCACCCCTCTGGCATCACCGCACTGACTCAACCTCTGGAAGGTGGCAGGAGCCCCAGCCTGTGGAGAGCAACCCCAAGCCCATCCAGGGGGCTGTGGGGCTGCTGCCCTCCTCTTGATACACTGGGCTTAGCAAGGCCCAGCTGACCTGCACGGCTTACCTAATGCACAGCCTTCCCCAGCTAGGGGAGGGAAGCAGTATTCCAGCCCATCCAAGCAGTCCTGAGCCAGGCAGGAGGTTGCTGTTGTTTGGAACACGTCGCTGCAAAGCAGAGGGTGGAATGTGCGGCGGAGCGAGCGGGTCCCAGTTCCGGCCCTCAGTGCCCGAGAGAGAGAGAAAATGAGTTATTTTTTTTAAAAGTATTTTCTTTCAAAATGTACATTTGCAATTAAAGGCTGACTATGCTGTATATTTTATTAATGATGTGGGACAGTGAGGCATTTTAAAGCTCTTTTGTTTTGATGGGGTTTTTTTGGAGGAGGAGGGAAAGAAATTGAAATGGAAAACTTAACACTTATAATTTCAAAAAATTTGGCTTATATTTTAGGTTCTGGTAACATGCAATTACAGGCACTCAGAAAGAATTCCCTTTTTTATACTATGCCCTAGAGCATAAAATTAAGAGGCCAATTCAGGCTTTGTACTGCTTTCAGAGGCAGTTTGCTGCAGCATAGATCAACATGGAGACTGACTGTCGCCTTTCTATTGAATTAGGTCTATATTTTTGACAAGTATGGCAGCAGTATCATCACTTTAATCACCAACAATCCATTGTGTCTCTTTATGCTAATAAATAAAACATTCTGTGTTAAATATTTCCCAGTAAGCACTTGAAGACCTGCAATCACCACTCCTCCTATATGTTCTCAAGTAAAATAACATAATGGTAATAAAATCAAATGATGTCTAGGAGTTTTATAGACAACTAATAGCAGTTATTGCAAAGTGCACATCAGATACCAATTGAAGGTTACATTTCTCTTTAATATAATATAGCATGCATATTTCACTAACTGTCTCTGTATATCAAATGAATTAAGCAATATGATGATATCAGTCAAAAATGGAGTTCTTTAGGAGAGGCCTGTAGGCGGAAGAGCTTTACTGGAGCTGTGTGTTACGAGTGGGAGCCTCTGGAGCACTGACTGCAAAATACAGGAAAATCATCCCAGGTTACAGAGGAATTGCCAGACAAACCTTCTGCCCTTTCTGGTCAGCTTGTGCCCACCTGAGGGCAGGGCAAGCCCTATCTGTGTGCTGGGGTTGATGGTGGCAAGGTCTCACAAACCATCATGGAAATGGCTGGGAGGGACCCCCAGCCCATCACCCTGTCCTATGTTCTGGAGGAACAACTGGTCAAAGATCAGCCTTTGGAAACAAAATGTCAAAGCAGAGATGTAGGTCTTAGAAGAAACACAGCCAGATCAAGAGTGAGCACATGAAGCCACCCAAGCTCCTGCCACGTGTTGTCCATCTCAGCCAGGGCTCAGGGATGGGCTCCTGCAGCACCCCACAGCTACCCAGGACACAGGCTGTGCCCATGGGGCCCACTGTCTGCACTACCCCATGCCAGGATTTCCCCTGCTCCCACCATCCAGGGTACCCTGGACTCCCCAGATCCTCCTCCCCCTTGCTTCTTGGCCATCCCATGGCTGTGCAAGCCCTGCAGCCCCTTTGCTGCTGGAGCAACTCCCACACCAGCAACAGCCCCAGCGCAGCTCCAGAAACACACCTCGCCCTCGATCTCCACAATTTCCCTGGCTTCATCCCCACACTTCACTCTGGAGTCTGGGAGCCTTGGAGTCACCCTAAAGAAACCCTTCCTAAACTTCAGATCTGCTTGTCGAGAGATTTTTCCTACCCCTGTTACTAATATACCTAATACATCCAGGGGGCCCCGCCTCAGTCAACATGAATTGTAAACCATTTCTCTAATCCCCTCAACAATACCCTTCCCCAAACCTTTTTTCTATCTTAATTAGATATTCTATCCCTTTGGTTTAAAATAGTATTTAATTTCACTTAATGATTTCAACAAAAAATATTAGGATTCCCCAAACAGACATGTTCCCTCTGAATTCTCGCATTCTTTTTTCCAAGGGCTTCAGTTTCATCTTTTTGTTGCTTTGTCAAAACACAGCTAATTGACTGTCCTGAAAGTACAATTTTAGTAATTTCTCTCAATGAAGCATCACTGCCTCCTCTATTAACACTGCCTAATTGGACTTTGAATCCCCAGCCAGTGACTTCACCCATGCTACAAGCCCGGATCACTGCAACAGTAAATATCAGCATCCCAGTTAAATGTAGGTTGGCTCACATTCCCCCAAAATTGGCTTTCTGCTCCTCAGAGTCCAATCTGATGTAATATTACATTAACCATTTTTTTTCTCGGGGAACTGGAGGTGGGGAGGGGAAGCTGAAGCACAGCTCTGCATTTCATCTCCATGGCGAAGGCGTGTTTGCTGCACGGCGCCGGCGGGGAGGGAGCGCTGTGGGCCCACAGAGCCTGGTGGGAGCCTTCACAGCCTCCCAACCATCATTTCTGAGTTTGTTTCTGGCAGCTCTGACTCCAGAGAGCACACCAGGTAAGGAGACAGTAGTGCTGACTCCTGCAGACCCCACAGCTCATGGGGTACCCCCCACCCCATTACATCACCCAGAGATGGATCCCAGGTCAACTCTGCTGTGGGCAGCAGAAACCATTTCCCTTTCTTTCCCCTCCTTCTCCAAAATACACACTGTATGGCACATGGATTTCAACCATCAAAGACTTGGCACTTACTGGGGGGCTGGGAAGGTTGACTGGCCACGCTGCACGCAGCAGCAAACCACCTCCAGGATTATCTGCAGTGGCTCTAATTATCTCAGAGCATCTGCCATTAAAATGCAAGATCAGGCCAGCTACAAGTAGGAAACAGAAACAGAACTCCTTGTTGATGCCTGTAATAGGCACCAAAGGCGTATAACTCTGCATAATTGCTAATTGTTATTACTGTTGCAGTTGATGCCAGAATTGCCCAGAGATGCCTCTTGCTCCTTGCACCCCTGTGGGATTTGGGAGGGCTCTGAATGCCCCCCGTGACCAGTGGTGGTTCCCTTGGCAGAGCCCCTCCCAGGGCAAGGGTGTTGAAGCCACCCCCAGAGCCTGCAGAGCCGTGTCAGAAACCTTCAGCACCGGCCGCACCAGCAGCCAAAATTGTGAGGGACAGAGTTAACTGCAAGTTCAAGTGGGAGATCAAAGCGTGTGAGGATTTACAGGGCCGGCCCTTTGAAGCCCCGAGCGCCGGACAAAGCCCTCCCGCTGCGCGGCGTTCGGCTCCCACAGCCAAATCCTCCGGGGCCTAATGAAGCCACTTGACCTCTTGCTATCCCCATTCTCCGATCTCCAAAGGGGGTATTAATGCTCCTGACATCCAAGCAGTCAGAGGGACTAGGGGTGGGTTTGACAAGGGCTGGCAGGGCTGCCCCAGCCCTGCTCTCAGCTTTGCAACAGTGCAGCCTAAAAACATCATGATACTCCATTTTGATGGGTTTGTAGAGCTCTTTACAGTACACAACACTACCAGATGTTTTTTCCCCTTTGTTACTGCAGTCTTGTGCCCCCAGCAGGTTTCAGCCACCATCTAGTTTTGTATTTCTGAAATGCACTGGATTTCCCATTGCTCACGCTCAGACCACTCTAGCACCCACACTGCTCCAGGTGCAAACCCCTTACAAATCCAACAAGAAACCCCATATCTGCTCCATACTTACACAACCCACTTGCACACAGTTGGATGATTCCCTTGCTCCTCTGAAGTGACTCTCCAGCTGCTCCTCTTTGCCCGATGCCCGGCCTGGAGGCTCCGAGGATGGTTTGAGTGCTGGTCCATATTTGATCCCGAGTACCAGGCTGTGGAGCAGAGCAGAGAGTACCCCAGCCAGCAGGACCCCGCTTTCAAACATGTTCCAATCACCTCTTTCCTCATTGCTCCAGTTATAAATGTTTTCTGGTAAACCTGCTGTAGATGGAGGTAGGAGCCAACAAAATGGAGATGCCAAAAGCTTTTTGTCTTTGTCATTTAATTTCTTATTAGAATATGCTACTGGGGAAGAAAAGATATCATTGATAAGACTGACATTAGAATCAGCCAGTAAAATTAAAACTCCAAGAACTGGCCTGGCCTTTTCCCTGACAGGCAGGAATACAGATTCCCTGCCAAATGCTTTTAGATACTCATAAATATTAGGGGCAAAACTTTCAAATAAAGAAGAGAAAGGATTCTACTGCCTTCAGTTTTCGCAGAACAGTTTCAGATGCTTTAAAAGTCCTGGCTTCCACCTGAGGACTTGTCCTTCTGCCCCAGAAGACAACCCAGCCCCAGGAAGGCACCTGGCACCCATGGGCTTGGGGCTGGAACATCTCATTTTTCTTCTTCCTTCCAAAAGCTTTGCTCTAAATTATACTGGACAAAACCAGCCTCAGAGCAGCCCATTGAGCTTGGAGTTGCATCCAGAATTCAATAACAAATGTGCATGGGGAGTTAGCTGATAGATAAAACCAATTCAAACACCAGTCCGCCTTGAAGTCTGCAGGCTTGTGGAACTGGAACAGGAGGATTCACTAATTCTGAGCTCAGAGGTGTTGGGAGCTTTGTTCCTGGCCAAATCTCTAGTAACTTGTCAGAGCTCAGATGCTCTGATTTGGTCTCACTGTCCACATCCTCCTCTTTCATTTTTACACGGAGTAAGCCTTGCCCAGAAAGCACATTTTTGCATGACATTCTGTGTCTGGGTCCATTATCTCAGGGCACAGAAGATCAAGCTTTAAATTCAGTTCTCTTGTCCCACACACTGCTACCAGCAGTGATCCTCTAGCTTCCACCAGCCTGGCACAGACAGCCCTGCTCTGGTGAGCACCGTGCCAGAGTGGGGGACAGGTGGACAAGGCAATGTGCGCATGGATCTCGCTAAGCACTGCTCCTCCTGCTTGCACATTTTAGGAATGTGTTTATCTTCTTTATAAGAAGATAATAATCTTTCAGCAAGCACTTGAAATGATCATACAAATAAGTACTTCTGTATGTGTTCAACCATAAGCATGAGGAAGGTGATGTGACTTTAACCACCTCTGATTTTGAAGCACTGGCTTGTGACCACACACTGGGCTGTGAACCAGCAGCTAGCCAGGCTTACACTTGGGTTTTCCAAATAAATTCAGATTAATAGAGAACAAGTTCCTCCTCTCCCTGCCTCTTTCACAGCCTCTAAAACCAGACGCCCAAGCCTGCTTTGACACACGTGTACCACCTGAGCCTTACACCAACATTACATGTCATTAACAAAACATAAACCAGCGGTCACATCTTAACGGGAAAAGTTAAATCTCTTTATGCGGTTAAATAAAGATACCTTGTCCAGTCATTAAGAAGTGATTAACTTATCTCAGAAATAACAGCACTAGTGCTGTCAGACTGGCACACAAACACTAAAAAGAGCAGGGATCAGATATCATATTAGGCTAATTATAAAGAGAATAAAAGACAGGCAGAAGCATAAAATAGCCATGTGGACAGTATTTTGCTGGATTTTTTTCTTTGCACAGAAAAGGCTAAACACATTCCACAAAAGAGAAATATCAGTATTAAAAAAAATTCTCTTCTGGTTTCATTCATTTAGGGCTGTACGTGAGAAGGCAGTGCACATTCAGGCAGCCTCACGGGTTGTGTGAAGCAGCAGCCAACTCCTGATACAGACAAAGCTTCTTAAACTTAACAGAAATCCTTACATCTCTGCACAATCAACCTGCAGCACGATTCCAGGTCCTGGAGTCTTTGCAGAGCAGAGGAAGCAAGGCAGCACAGCCCATTCCACACACACCCTGCTCACACCCTTGCCATGGCCGTGTTCCTCCTCTGGAGCAACCACAGAAGCTCCTGAGCATTCCTGGAGACTGAGTACACTCAGTTTCTTATGATTCTGGTCTGTTCAACAGAGCCACTTTGCCCAGCCCCGAAGTCCAAAGATGATTGATTTTCCTCAGCCAGAAACTGAGTGCCCTTCCTGCAATTTCTGGCCTATTCACACTCCCAGAAAGGAGGTTTATCCTCCTGTCTGAGTTTTGGCCTGGACCTGGAGGTTATTCTATACCTCTGCACATCATTGTCAGAGGTGGGGGAAATGGACTCTCAGGCTTCTGAGAAGAAGAGTGTGTGGCATTGTCCACCCTTGTTCCTTTCCCACCCTTGTTCATTTTCACGGGGTCGCAGTGAGCATTTTTGCATGTCAATCACCCTCTCGTTTGTATATTAACATTGTTGTTGTTACTGTTCATTTTCTTATTTCAGTGCTGTTTCCAGTAAATTGTTCTTATCTCAACCCATGATCTTTGCCTTCTGTGCCTCCAGTTCTCAACTTCATCCCACTGGAGCAGGAAGGGGAAGGGCAAGAGGGGAGCAAGTGAGCGGTGTGTTGTTTGGGAGAGTCTTGGTGGGGGCACTGAATTGGGGAGTACCATTTCTAAACCACACCACCTCTCACTGCCATCCACCACTTGGATGGTCTCTACCTGCATATCCCCCTTCCCCACTGCACCCAGTGGCTTTCAGTGCATGGTGAGCATTGTTTCTGCAGCATCCATGTCATCCTCACTAGGCAAGGTTAATGGGCTGGCTGTCCAACACCTTGTGCATTGCACTATCAGTTTATATCTGGGGAAAAAGCTCAACTTCTAAGACCAGGAGACAAAATCCAACATATCAAGACAGACGCCGAAAGCACCAAAGCTCTTGGGTCCTCACTGGAGAGAGGAACCTGTTCCTACCAGAGGGATGGCTGTGGCTGCTCTTCCTGCTCCCAGGTTTGTGAACCACATGAGTTTTTTCTCACTCAAAACACAGTGAAGCGATCCTGTCCTTAGGATGACAAAGACCCAGATTGAAGTCCCTCTTCTACTAAAATTACAGCAGAAAATTGACCCTATTTTCTAAAGGATGTCCCAAGCCAACCCTCCCTGCCTTATACAGCCAGTGCCTTCATCTGGTGAACACGGGAAGTCCTTGCTCTGTGCCCACCACATCTGCAGACATGCAAGATCTAATCAGCTTTTTTTTGGACACAAGCACTGAGCACCCAACAGATCCCAAGGGAGGGGCCACCCTACCACCCATGGATGCTGTCATGGATGCAGCTGAATGCCTGCTGCACACAACCAGAGTGCACACACCTATCTGTGATAATGTTTGAAACCTGGCAAAATCGTGGCACTTGAGAGACTTGGCAGGCAGAAAGCGGGGTACCTGGCAGTGGGAGGAACCTCTAGAATTAAGTGCAGATTGTGAGGGTCTGAATTTTGAATTTAGGGTTTAAACATCAGTTTAGTGGGAGCAGGTGAGATGCAAAACACAGATGTGGCCAGGCAGCTGTCCACTGTGCTCCAACACACAGACCTGCCCTTCGCTTCCAGCCACGGACAGCAACAGCTCCCAGCTCTGCAGGGGATGTGCTAATGCTGAAGAGATACCAATCCTCTCATCCCACCGCTCAGGACCTCATCCACAACAAAGTTTTCCAAGACAACTCAAGTACTGACCCGATAAGCAGAGGTCAGGACCTGTGCCTGAATGATTGCTACAGCCAGAAATATGTGATCACTGTTAGTGAAAAAGGGAGGTGGTTTTCCATTTTTAATACTTGCATCCTCTTTAAAGCTTCTTTTGCCAAAAACTGATATTAATAGTGACAGCAGATCCTACTTTCCTTGAGGTAATGCCAATTTTAGTGCAATTTTTTTTACATAACTATAGTATTATTGAGGAACAAGTAGTAAGTGATAGATACTTTAATGTAATATGAGTCAATACGTATTTATATGTGCTTTATGACTTAATCAATATTGCTACATTAGCAAGACTAAATATCGTGTTTCCTTTTCTAGCCTGGGAAAGAACAAATAAGGAAAGTCACATTCTGAAGTTTAGGAATGAATAAACTCTCCACATTGCCCAGACGATTCAGTAAATCTCTGACATTCCTTTGTTCTCCAGAGCAGAGCAAGTACCTCCCTAGGCAGGGCACGGGGCAGGTGGCACCGGAGACTTGGCTTGGGACTCCTGTTCAGCTTTTTTGGAGAGAGCTTCCTGAGAGGAATTTTAAAAAAGGAAACAGGCCCCAGCACACAGTGTGCATCCACTCCAGTATCCTGAATCTCAAGATGAAGGGCTTCATCCCCTGAATAAGGAAGGGTTTTACCACTGAAGAACAAGAGGAGGTCACCAGCACTTCCCTGAGCTGTGCCCAGCTCGGCTCTCTGGTGAAAGGAAATGACAAAGTGCTCCTGGTTTACTACAACCCATTCACTGCTGCAAAAACTGTAGGTTGTGGCAGGCATGAGACATCCATTTTATTATGGACACAACCTTTCCCATCAGTTATTTGTTCTGGAGCATTGTCCTCACCCAGTGCAGCAAAGAAACCCAGCCCCTGCAGCAAGACATTCATCCTACACATCCTACATATTCATCCTCCACTGGCAGGCCTTCAGCTGGAGCAAACCTGCTGGGAAAGCTCATCCCCAGCTCATCTCTGCACTTGCTGTCCCTCAAGTCAGTCACACTCCTGGCTTATCCTGCTTCATACCCCGGATAATGCATTATCTTTGCACAGTGCAATGCCACAGCTCCTTGCTCCTGATGGATCTGTGCAGGGAGTGAGATCCAGCACGTGCAATCTGAGCTTGAGCACCTGATGCAGGATAGGACTGGCTTCTGATGCTTGCTGTGAGAATCCCTGAACTATGCCAGAAGAGAGAAGTCCACTCCTGTCAGTGCTGCTGGAAGTCAAATCCAGACAGCATCTGAGAACAGATCACAGGATTTGTTCCTACTCCAAAATCCCCCAAGCAAGCAATATCCATTTCTGCTCTGAATGTTACAGGTCATGTTTCCAACACCATACTTCAGGGCTTCATCTTGAAGACACCAGTGAGATGCCCAGTCAGGTACATTCCAGGGAGTTTAAGGCAGGATCTTAATTTACCTCATCTGACTAAAGACCCTCAGAGCAGGTCACAGGAGTGTCCAATGTCCCTCGATGTACCCCTGCCACACCGCCTTCCCCTGCCACACCACCCATGCAGCTACAGAGGGTCTCTCACTTAAAGACCTCATTCCAGCATTGAAAGACCTGAGATGGAGAATTGGTGCCTTCCCTCACCAACCCGCACCAGCCTAGCTCTGCAGAGACTTTGTCTTTACTTCTGGTCAGCCGCAGGCTCAGCCTTCAGCAGGGGCTGTCTTTGTGCTAAGCTGCAAAGTGCGCCTGAGATATCTGGGACTTGAGATGCTATTTGATGTGCTCCTCTAGAGGACATAACCTCTGGAAATTCAGTCACTGCGTATTACTTTTACATTTGGCTGGAGCCAAGCTGGTTCGATCTCCATCCTCCACTGCTGGCCTTCTGAGCTACTTAAAACTTGGACTATTTTCCTAGAAGTGGGCTATAAGGTTGTGCCAGCCATGCTGAAGCTCTGCTAAACCTGTTTGGGGCTGGCTGGGGTTTGGGTCTGCCAGGCAGGAACTGCCTGCTCCCACCCTGACAGCACCAGCTGAGTCAAATGCAGCCTCTTCCACTGCACTGGGCTTCTCCTCCCCTCCCATCACACCAGCATAACCCCCTCGGCTATTCCCATGGCATTCTGGATCTACTCTGCTTTCCGTGGGGTCAGAACCTGACCTTACAGATCACTGAGCCAGGACTCACATAAGGATAGGAGAAGGGAAAAAAATCTCTATGCTCAGTTTGGAGAGTTTGGCAGCATTCGTTTATTTTTAACAGATTGCCAACGCCACATTTCAGCCCTTTTCCTGTTGTGATCGTTAGAACTTTTAACTGAATCATAAATCTTTTATTAACATTTGGTATTATACTAATTAAAACTGTTCCATGTATGTATTATTAATTTCTCCAGCACTTCTTGTAAGGGTGATGTTTTTAGCTGGCTTAGCAAAATTCACCATAGTAAATAAGGAGAAACTCATTTCTAGGCAATTAGGCTTGCAGAAAAATAAGTTTCTTAATGAAAGGGACGATCATTACAAATTTTACCTAAATAAACAGGGTTTCTTAATGGTAACTCTTCAAGCTAAGTAAACAGATTGGTGTGGTAATGTCCTAAGCAATACTTAAATGTAACTGTTTAATAAATTGGTAAATTACTCATTTCATCTTAGAACGAAATGGTAATACTGTAGTAATAACCTAGTATATATTCTGTAAATATGAAGCATTATCACTTTAGCTCTGAAGAAATCACCACAGTGATATGTCAGCATTGATCTAAAACTGCAGCATTTTATCTCAAGTTTATTACCCATTTTTGAGAATCGCTGAGATTTTCAGAGCATAATGGCAATAAAAGAAGAATTTAAAAAGCGCTTAAATGTGCATAAGTTAATCAGAGGTATCCTCAGGGGAAAAAGGAAATTTGGTAAAACATGAATTATAAGCATCATTTAAACTTACTTTGGACACTAGAGATAATAAATGGCACCATAATTTAGAAATAGCTTTTAACATCAATGACTGTAAGAGGCACTTTACTGTTCATAAGAATTGCAAAGCAACGGTGCTGAGGCCAATTTTATTAGCCATTTTTTTCTTTATAAAAGCAATCCCACCATTTCCAAACTGAGCACACAGGAACAAGAGTTACGTGTTAATATGCAAAATGCATTTGAGGGTGTGTTTTTTTTAAATAGCCAACAATAAATTTACCAAAAGATACAGTCTGGAGACAATTGAATGATCATTGAAAAAGAATAAAGCCCCGCTCAGAGTTTACATATTTGGGAAGAGCAAATAAGAGAAGGGAAAGGAGGGAGAGAAAATCGTTCATACATCCCTATTTACTGGGGAATGTCGCAGCACTTCCGAGCGCAGGGGAGCAGCCGTAAATCAGCGGAGGCGGCGCCGGCGGAAAAAAGCTTCTCCTTCGAACTTTTCACGGCCGGCAGCGCATCCGAGGCTCAGGGCGGCCCGTACAATACCCCGTTAACATGCCCATTTCCCGGCGACAGAGCCCCCTACAATGCAGCTTTCAGAGCCATCAATTATCAGCCCTCCCACCAATAAATTTTGGCCAGGCAGGACAAGAGCCCCTTTGACGGAGCGGCAGCGCAGGCGTTATTTGGGGGGTCTCGCAGCGGTGCCGCGTCCCCGCCTGGCCCTGGGCAGCAGCGCCCCGGCCCCCAGGTATCGCGGTGGGGTCTGAGCCCCCTCCCGGCCCGTGCCGGAGGGCACCGGCCAGGAGAGAGGCAAACAAGGCTTTACTCTGACAGCGTGTGTGCTCATGGAATGGGCAAACAAACTCAGCTCAAGAATTAAAATCTAATTTAATTGGTTTCAGACTAATTCTGTGTCTGGAGAATAAGACAGATTAATATTCTTGAGACTTTCCATGTCTGAAGCATCCAAGATCCTTGACACATGAAGAAGCCCTGCTTGGCAGAAGGGGCTGTTAACGCCGAAACTCAGGAGAAAGCAAATATCTATATTTTAATTATTTCACCCCTGGCCTCCTTAGCATAATCAAGATCTAACTACAGTCGTTATCCCGCATTGCCAAAGTGACTCCTTTATGCTCTCAGAGCTGCTGGGAGGAGTCTCAGCTCTCCAGCTTGTCCCCCAATAGTTTCTGGAATGAGACGTGGTTACACACCATTCCAAGATAAAAGAAGGTCACTTGCACAATTTCCTGGGAAAACAAATACAAGCCATCCTGGTAACAGACTGTTGCTAATTTTGTGTTGATGTTAGGAAGATTATTTCTACCACTAGAAGAGCCACAGCACAAAAGCTGAAGCAGTACAACAGAACACGTAAGAATCAAGAAAGCATCACACTGATGAGCATCACACTGAGAGCATCCTCTGCTCCAGGACTTTGCCTTGGCCTCCAGCAAAGCAAATTTCTAGAAGGAGAGACCCCTCTGAAAGTAAAGAGAGAGGATGGGAGCAGTTTCTTTGTTAAGTTTGGACAAAAAAGAAAGCAGGAGGTGAAATAAACCTGAATCTCCTGCGTAGGACTCAGCAGCCTTAAGCAAAGTGGTTCTAAGGGCTAGAAGCTAAAATTATACAATTTTTCCAGGGGAAAAAAAAAAAAGGCAATAGATTAATTTTTACTGTGGCTGTGATTAAGCACTTAAATTTTGAATCGATTCTTCATCATTAGAGATATTTCATTCAAGACTGGATTACTTTTTAAACGAATTATCTTAGCTCAAATAAGGCTATATTCAGGAGAAATTTAATACCTGTATAATTAGACGCTAAATTGAGATGACCTTGCCATGGAACAACTACATTTTAATTTACTCTTCATAATTAAAAGCAAATCTCCAAATACCTTAGGCTGATTTTTTTTAAACACCCGTTTAAATCTTCCTGTTGTTCTAAACGGACACTTTTAAACGCCAGAGGATGGTACCAAAAAACTTCTAACCCTGGGATTCCTTGAAATCTGGCAACACATTTTTAATTAGAGAACTCGAGTGCTGTGCTTGTTGAGCTGGGGAAGCACAGCTGAAGAAGCAAGCCGTGCAGTTCTTTTTAAGAGCAGTTTAAAACTGGAGACTTGGGGGGACTGGAGGATGGACAGACAGGCTGTGTCCCCCCGGAAGGTGCTGCAACCCCTTGAGTTGCCAGCAGCTGTTCCTATGAAACCAGCTCTGCCATATCATATCTGTCATCAAAACGAGCAACGTGGCGCTTGGCTTTTGCATGACGACAGCACCATTTCCACCTACTCTTTTCCCTCCCCATTAGCGCGTATTTTGCCTGTCGCACCAAAAACAAGCCTGCTATTTTAATGCCACCAAAGAATTGGGGTCTGTGCGTTCGGGTCTGTGTTTGCTCCCTGCAGCTGTGTGCAGCACAGCCCGAGGGGATCCTCTCCAGCACTGCCCTTGAGCAGCACACAAAGCCCACGGGGGGGTCACTGCAAGCCCAGCCAGCCAAAAATACACTGCTCTGTCCGAACGCCCGGCGAGAGCCGCGCCCCCGCCGCCTCCAGCTCCCGCACGGGGCTGTCGGTCCAGACAAGCGTTTGTACACGCAACCAGGAAAACTAAACACAACAGTTATGAAGATGAAAACTCAAACTGAAACGTGCACTGAAGCACTTGGCAGCCAACAAGATTGTTAAATGGGGCCCGTGAGCCAAATTTTCAGTAAATCAGAACATCTCTACGAAGGCTCTGTCCCAGCATACGAGGAATCGTCGAATAGCTCAGAAAAGACTTGTACAGCAAACATCACGACACAGCGAGCTCCTCATGCTGCCCCAAATCTGACAGACCCTGCTGTTCCTGGCATTTACACAGAGAGAGGGAGAAAAATTCCCTCCTGGCTCTCCCTGAGCTACAGCAGGGCTGATTAGGAGCGAACAGCCCGAGTTTATTGGTGTTATTCAGAATTGACTTTGGCCTCTAAACCAGACCTGACTGTTGCACGAGTACTTACTGAGCACGGTGCAGGAGGCTGGATCCTCGGCTGCTTCAGTCGCTCTCAGCCCATTCACTCCCTGGCAAGAGCGATGCCAATTCCGATCAAACCCCATTGTACACTAATGACATTCAGGCAGCACAAGCCAAGCACTGGGAGCAGCTGAGCTCTCCCACTGCCTGGTGGGTTCAGGAAGAGTTACAGGTGTAGGATTTGGCTTGGCTGCTTTGTTTTTGCCTCATCTATTTTCACACACGTTTGAGCCTTTCATGACACGTCACTAAATTCCAGACTCAAAAATTATCTTCAAAGAGATATTTTTTTTAAAAGAAGAAAGAAAAAACAAACAAGAAAAAAGCTATTCTCTGACCAAGTGAAATCTATAAAAGGTAAAAGCGTGACACTTCCACAGCTCCTTTAAGAGACCCCCTCCAGCATGAACCCCATCAGTGAGTGTCAGCCCTCGCCCTACCTGGGGGCAGCACAGCGGGCACCCCTCCCAGGGGCTGGGATGCGGCAGAGCCCCCGCTGCAGCCCCGGGGGACGGACACACAGGCAGCCGAGCAGGTGGCTGCACTCACTGCCTCTCCCACCTGCTGCCCCGTGCCGAGCTACAATGAACTTGTCAGGCCGTGCTATTGTCACCGAGCACAGATGTCGCTGAGCAGCACCGCCCGCGTCCCGTTTGCCCGGGGGTGCTCCAGCCGCTCGCTGCGAGTCGCTGGTGGAGCCGCTCCTAAGAGCAGCCTGTCGTTCAGAGGGGATTCGCCTGGGTTTCCTCAGGGCCCATTCCTCTTCCTTTCACCCACCTTCTTCAGCTGTTCCATAACCACTGCTTACTTCACTTTGCAGGATTTTTGAGTCCTTCTTGCCGTGTTTTAGCATGTTTGCAGTTTTCTGTCTTGCTCAGTGGGCTGGCGATTTCACCACACAGCTCTCCCAGTGCTCACTATCCAGTGCGACCCCAAAACACTGCACACAGTGCACTGTGCACTCCCTCCCTGCCCCTCAGCATGAACTCATGCCAAACCGTTTCCATTTCTACAGCAATACCTGGTTGCTTGCTCACATACAGCCCCACTTCACTGTGGTTTTAAACACAAGAAAGATTTCTTTTCCACTTAAAAGTCCACCGCTTCAGACATCCTGATGTCCCTTCCCTACCACTGCAGCTTTGCACAGACATTCCCCTGCTCTCTCCCAGATGTTCCCATCACTCCCACCTCCAGCTTGGCTCTTCTTTTTTACTCCTGTCTCCCTCCCTCCTTCTCAGCTTTCTGTGCATGGACAGAGGTCAGAGATATCTCCTTTCACTGACCTTCACCTGCAGCTTTCCCGCTTACTGCACTTCTATCAGTTCCTGCCCTCCAGCCCCACCAGCTTGTGCTCCATTCACCCCAAATCCATCAGAGGTTTCCCACCTCACTCACTGCCACAACCAACAGAGTTTGCATCACACTTCGTGTGCATTTGTACCTCTGCCCCTTAATCTATAGTTAATTTTAAGTGATAAGAAGGAAGAGTCTTGGCCAGAGAAGAAGAGCAAAGCAACAAACACTATTGAGAAGAGGAGCCAGTGCTATGGGAGGTGTTCCGGCTGCAGCTGGAACATGTAAAGAAAGAAAGGGGGCAGAAGTAAACAGGGATGGACAAGACGGAGGCAGGGCCTCTTTGTTTCATCTGAACTAGTGAACAGTGATTTGTGTAGTGCACTTCAACGTGGTTTCCTCTGGTTTAGTTCCACTCACAGAAGTCCCATCTGAGCTATAGGACCACAAGCCTGGGTCTGACAAAGGGCTGACAGACTCTGCTCTGTGTGGTAGCAGAGGACAACTGCCCTCGCAGACCTCTCTGGGTGTGTCAAGGTGAAGGGTGTGGCAGCGTGAACAGGGGAAATCAGTCGTCCATGTGAATCTCGAACAGTACAAGAAGATAAAAGCTTGAGTGGGGGAACAGGAGATTTGTTCCAGAAGGATCTCCCTCAGAGCAGTTTGAGAGTCAGTCACACAGACAGACACAAAATCCATCTAAGAACATTTTTGGAAAAGTGCCTGTGGTTTCAAAAAGAGTCCTGACATAAGGAAGGGACACAGGCTGCTTTATTTTCCCTGCCTTATTCACTATGGCAGTGAAAAGAGGGCAGTGATTTTACTTCAGCCTCTCCATGCAGCAGAACTACATCCTTTCCCCAACGATCACTTGGCAGAGATCGAGATAGAGAAGGTCAACTGCCTAAAGATCAATGTAGGAAAGCCACAAGCATGATAAGGCAGAAAAAAGCCCTTGAAATCCTACAATTTCTACCCTTGATGATTTAGAGGAATATTGTGTTTCAGATCTCCAAAAAGGTCCTGCAAGTGTTTTTATCCTGAACACTTCACTTATTCCAGGTACTCTGAACTATTATAGCCTAGGAAGGGTGAAAAAGGCTTTTTCCGTGCTTGGGCTCTTGGAGATAGTCTTCTTTTGCCACATGGAAAAGTAGCATGAGGCACGTGTGCACTGGGCTTGATGGCTCTAAAATGGAGATTCAAAGTGAAACCAGTAATCCTGATGTGCCAGTTCAGAAAAGAAAAGGCTCCTTCCCCACCAGCCCCATGTCCACTGTTGGCCTCCTGCTGAATAAAGGGGCCAAATTCAAGTTGAAAGCATTCCTGATGAACAGTCTGAGGACAGGAGAACCTTCACAGCCCATGACAATCTGGAAGCAATGCCGGGTACAACAGCTGCTCCGCTGGAGCACCGAAACGGCAAAGCTCCCCGGTGCAATGCGGCAGCTTCAGCAAGCGAGTCCCCGACTGTGCAAACTGCTTTCAGAATCAATTATCCATCTCAGCTTCTCTGGGCAAGATGCAACATCCCACTTTTTTTTCCTCTGCAACCCTTCAAAAAGAAGACAGAGAAACACTAGGATGGCCATTTGAGCAGTAAAATGCTGAGGGGTCTCTTGGCTCGGGGCAGAGAGCAAACATGCACCTGTGCAGAGAGGAAGGCTGGAAGCAGAGAAAACCTGGGAGCAGGGGGCTCAGCAGCTGCCAAAACTGACTGAAAATAAAGGCTGAGGAGCTGCATAAGACCAGAAAGACCACAAGACCAGGCTGGGACCTGAGAGATGGCAACTTATGCTGCAGCCAGGAACGGAGAGGCAACATGGAGATAGGATGCCCACAGAAGACATGTCACGAGGAGGAGAAAAAATATTTTAAGAAACTCTAGGAAAAGCATGACTAAGTACTTTGAAATTCTGTTCAAGAGCACAGATTAGGATAACCCATGAAGCAGGGTGCAGCACTGCAGCTCCTCTGACAGATTTTTAGATGCCAGAATGAAAACAAGATGAATTACCAATAGGTCTCTGCTGTCTGTGAAGGAACCATCTCCTACACATCACCCTGCAGATGCACCCACCTGCCTGCCCATATGCCAACCTCAAGGGTCTAAAAGACATAAGAAAAAGGACTTGGCAAAAAGTATGAAGGAGAGCTGTTGCCTGCTCCCAGTCTTCAGCTCTGTGACAGTTAAAGCATCCCCATCCTCTCTGCTTCTCCTCTGCCCGCAGAGCCAGAGTTGGGCCCACATTTGGGGGGGACAGGGGAAGAGCTGGCATGGAAGAACAGCACAACCTGGAGCCTTTGCCTTTGGGCTGTAGGCAGGAAGCTTCATCCAGGCTTCTCCTGGGATACCTTTTGTCCAGACCTAGAAACATCTTCTGCTGTGCCAAAATTTTCCAGATTTTGAAGGGAAGCACAGCTCACACCATGGCTCATGCCATACCTACCCACAGCAATGGAGTGAGAGATGCTGCTCCCCCAACCACTCTGGCCTCACATCCCCCTGGCAGGCTGCCAACGTGGCAAGTACCACGGCACATGCTAAGTCCTACACAGGTCCCCTCAGAGCCCTTGCTCCGTCCCACCACTCCAAGGGAGTTGAATGATTCTTTAATTATTAACTGTTTTGCTTTGTTTTCCCACTTCACTTGAGAGCATGGGCTCTTTGGAGGCTGAGAGCAGCTTAACAGAGCACCAGCCCTGGTGGGACCAGCCATGGGACTGGCACCAGCCGTACCCACCCGTGGCTGCGTATTCCTTACAGGCTTCTCCCATTACCATTGATGGGAACAACGTGTGCAGACGAACGAGAGAAGAGACTGTAATGTCTTTATATTATACCACCAATTAAGTTCTCAGGGTCATGTCCTCAGCTGATGTAAAGTAGATGAGATCCACTGAACTTAATGGATCTTTGCTGATTTACACCAGCTGAAGAGCTGGCCCTCTCACTTGTATTAAAACAGCCAAACCATTCCAGCAGTCCTAGTGTTTAACAGCATTGTACTTTAGCCAGGCTTTTCTATCACTCCAGTCCATAAACCACAAGCTTTATTAACTAATAATTAGTCCTTCAGTTAAGTTTCAGGGTCATGTTTTAAGAACTGCTGCCCTTAGGGCAGGTGTGTAGTTTTGAAGAGACCTAAAGGTGTGGGAGAGAAGCTGAGGCAAGGCACTGCCAGGCTGCCTTGAAAATGCAGAGGGTCTTCACAACCAGGTTGGCACCTACTGCCTCATGAAAGTACCTGGGA
Source organism: Cephalopterus ornatus (assembly GCA_013396775.1). Classification (NCBI taxonomy): domain Eukaryota; kingdom Metazoa; phylum Chordata; class Aves; order Passeriformes; family Cotingidae; genus Cephalopterus; species Cephalopterus ornatus. Next base: position 7,186 of record VZRE01006217.1, on the reverse strand, counting down.
GTTCAGCACATTAAATTCAAGCTGAGGCATCACTCTTGCAAACACAGAGTTGATTTTAACTACACAACTTTTAACAAGACTCCCAAGCTGTGCGAAGACGAGCTTGGGTGCAAGTATCTGCCTGAGAAGGGCACAGCATAAATGCTGGGGATCATCAAGCTGTAAAGCAGTAGCTGCATGCACAGAGCAGTTCTGGCACAGGGCAAGCAAGGTGATTTGGAAGGACAGACTAGCAGTTTCACTCTTTTTTTTGCAGTTGTACATGATCACTGGTCAAAAAAATGGTGTGAAGCTGGGCCACATCCTTCTCTCCGGATACCTGAGTGTCAAGTATATTCAGAGATCGATAACACACTAGCCCAATTAAGGGGCTAAGCTTGGGAAGAATGGTGGATTAAACTGTAAATAAAATAGTGGTTTTCTAATCACAGATTAAAAGACAACCTCCCAAACATTAGCTTCAGCAGGTACACAGCTTGCTCCTTTTCTTCCTTTTCTGTCTAGATTGAGTGAAGCACATCAAGTGCCTTTCTGCCACCAAAAGGAATAAAAGCAGCATTCTGTAAAGAACTGGGGAATCATGACAGCCCACCACACAAATGTTTTCAACGAGGAATGTAATATGGACAGCTCTTACAGAGATAGTTCTTGTGCAATAACTTAAACAGTACAGATTACTACTTGGGGAAATAAAAGACAACAGAACTTTCAAACTTGAAAAGCTCTTTCTTCATTGTAATCAATTGCAATAATCCATGTCAGTGATTTAGATGAAGATCAACTTTACCTTTCTTTGCTGATGACACAAAACTAAGAGCAATAAAAAACTTAAGTGCATTTGCACACAACTAATGGATTGGATGTGGCATGTGCCAATGGAAGTCGGTATGTATAATGCAGCATATATTGGATGCCAAATTAATGGGATCATTTGGGCATTCTGTAACACTTGTGGCATCGAGTTTAAGTCATTTAAGGAGCCTGGAAGGGGTTGATGACCTTCCATTTTCAAAAGACTGAAGCACCCTAGTAATACTGTAGGCAAACCATGGTAATGAATTTTATCCCCTCCATCCAGCTGCTACTTAGTCCAAAGATGAAAGACATTAAAACCAAGACAATGAGATCATGCCTGGTGTCCTAATAAGAAGTATATGAAAATGCACATTCACCTGAACAGGGAGCTGGAGGTTTGGGCACACAGACGATGGACGAGACACTCCAACCTTCTGCTAAGCTTGAGGACCTTCACTAGGCCACAGGGCTCACGCAAATTTGCCATGGCACTGCTTCCTACCTGGATTAGTTCATGATGGAAGCTGGCCACACCAGAGCAAAATGCATCTCACTACCAACATGTAACATCCAGAACTGCCTGATGGTGCAGATTTGTTCAAGCAGCTCAGATGTGTGACAGAGCTGGAGATGAGGCAGTTTTCTCCCACATGCCCATTTCCTCCCAACACACTGCTCCCAAACTTGAGCAAATTGGCTCAAGCTGAGAGGAAGCACAGGTACAAGCACAGGGCTGGTTTTGTGGGACTGGCTGGCACAGGGACAGAAGCAGCTGAGTCTGATCCCTGTGGTCTTGCCACTGGGCAGAGCAGCAGTGAAGGATCCAGCAAATCCCACATGCTGGCAATAGGTCACTGCTTCTTTGTGTGAAAGTGCAACAGGGGAAACAGTGGAACAGAAACACTCCCCAGTGGACTCCAGGAACTACATACTTGCAGGCTCAGATCAGAACATTCACCAAGGACCAACACAGCACCCTTGATGTCCGTATAGATACTCCAGATGTTACTGGGAGATCTGTGTGAGTCCACTACCCAGAAGCAGAGTTCACTATTTATTTTAGTTTCTTCTTTTGAAGAATGGCCGGCCTAAGGTCTGGGCTTGTGAGGGTGTTGGAGCCTGCCCCACTCAGCACCCCAGCAAGCTCAGGCCCTGCTCGGTGCAGCACAGTTCATGGACACCCAACATCACCAACACCAAAATGTCCAAGAGCAGGTTTGACAGGGCTTGGAGCAACCTGTTCTAGTGGAAGGTGTCCCTGCCCATGGCAGAGGATTGGAACCAGATGAGCTTTAATGCCCCTTCCAACCCAAACCTTTCTGTGGTTCCGTGATCATGGCAGTTCACGGGGCTCAGGCTCCACACTCCCAGTGTTTCCAGCTCTGAGCACATCCTACAAAGGACACGTGGACATTTCTGAATGCACAATGCAGAGATGCCTTTAGGTAGATGTCTCATATTGCCACAATGACCTGGGGAGAATATTTTATTTCTTATCCCTAAATTAAATTCATGGGAGTATATATCTAAATCCCACTACTGCTGACTTAACATCAGATTTTTAAGACATTTGAAATGCCTAGAAATGCAGAGAGACCCCCTCAAAACGGGAGAAGCACATAGGTGCCAAACTGCCACAAACTGCACTATAACCCTGCACATCAAAGCTACCTGGGTGCCTCCAGGAGGCAAATTCAGACCCTCAAAAACAAGTGGGCACCAAGTAGAAATATTTATTCTGCTGCTGAGTCAGGAAAAAGTTAGAAGCTTACTGGACTCAGGAGGCTGGCCAAGGAAAACACACAGCGTTGAAGAGAAATGCCCTAAATACCTAAACCAAAGGGGGGTGTACATACATCTTCTCCCAAAAATGCCCACCTACACAAAAGCAAACACTCCATCTACCTGGTCCAACTTGCTCTAGCAACACATAAGGAGAGAACCTACCAACTGAGGAGGAGCAGCTACACGAGCAAGTGCTCACCTAGGTGAGTCACAGCCCTTAAATGATTACTCATCAGCAGTGGGGATGATTTTAGTGCAGAAATACATGCTTCAAGGAAAATTCATAGGTGTGAGTAAGATGTCAACCTCAGTATTAATAATGTCAGCTATAAACAAGCTAAATTATGACCTGGCTGAGCAAAACACTTTTGTAAACCAAGGCTTTGAATATTGTGTAGTTTGCATGTTTAACAGGACCAGGCTTTCATCACAGAGTGGAGGAGAGCTAATAACCCATTGATTTTAAGGCCCATTTAGGAAAAGAATTGCCTATACAGATCTAATCACCATGCATTACTTCGTAACATCTAATACCCTGGGCACAAAATAATGCTGAGAGAGGCAAATTGTGGAGCCATTTTTGTCCTGAGAGGGTTTGTGCGTGCGAGTTTGGTACAGGAGCTGCTTTGGGCTGGGGCTTCAAGCAACGTCAGGAGGAGCTCTGAAGAAACGGTCCTCCAGTTATGTCGAGCTCTGCCTTGTGCATTCCCCCACTCAGCTGCTCGACCCTAGATGGGAAATCACTTAGACACATGGTTCAGCAAAGTTTGGGAAGCAACCCGCCCAAAGTTCCATTGACGATTCAATAATCCTTAATTCTCATTGCATTTTTCCATCCTTGTTCAACAAACACAAGTTTTTCTGGGCTTAAAACTGCCAAATGGGGGGGAGTGTGAGTACACAGCATGGGCTTTACAGGGCACACATGCACAGAGCTGTTTCACTTGCAGATTTGAGACTGCTTCAGAAAGATCATCCAAAAGCTAAGAATCATCAGTTTCATAGCAGCATCAAGCATCAACAGATTAAAACTCAGCTTGACGGGATGTGCAGCATCTTCAGCACTCTCAGAGCACATCTCCATCACAAGACTTTCACTGCCTATACTCAAATGACTCCCTGTGAAATAGCTGTGCTGCAATACAGCCTCAGGAGCTACTGCTGCCTTCACACTGCCTGCACTCCACCAATCTCATCCTCTACTGACTGGAGTCTTTTAAGGAGTCTCCCGTGGAGGTAAAGGAGCATTTTGTAATAAGGGGGAGGGTGAAAGAAAAACCATGTTCCCCCACAACTAGCTAGGGCCCATGCTGCAAGAAGGCTGAAACTGGGAAGTCAAACAGCTGCTCAACTCGAGTTGTCCACTCCACAGTCCAAGTGCAATATGTGAACAGGTCAATCAACAGGATCAGGACAAGAGCCAGCCCACACCCCAAAAGTGTCCTCTCCTCTACAGGACATCCACATCCTTCTTTGTACCAAGGATTACATTCTTTGGTACAAAGAGACTCAAGATGGTGGGGTCTGAAGTCCGTGCAAGCCCTCATGGAGGTCTCTCTCTGTTGACAGACCTTCAGAGATAGACAGCAGGGACCATCAGACAACCCTGTCACACCTGAACCAGGCTGTCAGGGAACACTGCTCTCATCCACAGAGGGAAATACCGTGTGTTTGTTCCAAATGGTATTTCCCCGAGGCTCCTGTAAACACTGGATTAGCTGGACAGAGTAATTGGAGGTAACCCCCATTTCTGTCACTTCAGCACCACCGCACACATCAATTGCTCCATACTGCCCACGCACTCTTTTCTTACAAGATGTGGATGCAGGAGACAGTCTGTCTCCCTCATCCTCAGCACAGCTTAAATCCTCGAGAACAGCTCCTCGGGAACAAAGACACCAGCAAGCCCAAGGAAGCCCCCACGACGCAAGTCCCACTATTTGATGACTCGTCTGACAGCTGAAAGGGAAGCTTGTTTCTGGTTTCTGAAGTCCATTGACAAATTTTGGTGCCCCGAGGCTCAATCCCGCTGCCCAGTGGCGAGGGGACCCCGAGCCCTGCCTGGGCTGTCCCCGCCGAGTTCAGACCCCCACGACACTGCCGTTCGTAACAGGGCTCTAAGCAGACGATGCTTTGCACAAGATCCTCGCCTGCCACAAAGCTGGTTACTGCAGAACGCAGAATCATTTTGCTCTCTGCAAATACACTGCTCCTGGCTTACAGCAGTTTGGGAAAAACTGCAGGGAAATCAGGAACACAGAAGTTAATGGTTACGGGGTGCTCGAACAGTTAAAGAACAACGATGTGTTGAACACAATACAGTTATAGATATTCGGGGGTACAGGTAGAACACAACACCAATACACACGTGAATATGGGTGCCCGTGTATTCCATCCCCATTCAGAGCTTGACTCTTCCACGTTTTCGCTAACACGCGGGTTTCTCCGGGCTGTTCTGCGTATGATACCGGCGGGTTTTCTCCTCTCTGCCCGGCATACACTGCTGATGCCGAGAGGAACGCCGAGGGCCGGCAGCCCTGGCATCGCCGTGCGGCGGGATAACGAAAGGACCAAATGGGGCCAGGTTGAGGCTGGGGCAAGGAAGTCGTGGACTCTAGTGGGGACAGTGGACCGGAGTGCAGCGTTCCCCCGCGTCTTGTCGCCCAGTATAGGTTTCCCCGTTGGTTTTTTTTTTTTCCTTCCCTGCCAGAGACTTTCCCTCAATCGGTGTTCCAGCTCAGGCCGCACATTCTGGCTGGTGAACGGCACTAGTCGAGCAGCTGCACGGCCCCAGCACCATCACCCCGCTGTGACTGGATTATGCCGTGCCGTAGCTTCACCCCGACAAACTAAACCCCGGCTGCGACCGGAGCCCGTGCTCTGATCCCGCTGAGGAAAGAACTGGTCAAGGAAATATTTGCTCCATCCCTCGCCCTGTGCGGCTGCCTAGCCCTAAACCGCCCTGTGCCGCAGCCGGGACCAGGGCCGGCGAGCCCGGGAACGGTGTTACGCTCCTGAAGCCTCCCGCTGACCATGGGAGCGGGCAAAGCTCCCCAGACGGGAACGCGGCCACGGCAGCGCCGAGTCCTGCCCAGGGCCGGGGGAAACCCGCGCGGGCCGTGGCTGCTTTCTAAAAACGTCAGGTTTGCAGCTTCCCCCGTTGCTGGAGGCCGGGACACCCGGGCCTGAGAACTACGGGAGGTTGTTCTTAAAAAATCCCCACGCATCCCGCTGCTGGGGGCGGGCACCGGGAGCCGCGGCCGCCGCCGTCCCACTGCCGGCGCGGTGCGCGCAGCGAAGGCAGAGGAACGAAAACCGCCAGGGCCCCGCCAGCGGGAGCGGCGGGACCGCGGGGTGGAAATACCGGGGCCCGGCGGGGCCCACACCGGCAGAGCCGCGGCCCCGCGCCCCTCCCGCGCGGCGTTGCCGACCGTGTCCCAAATCCGGGGCCGCTCCTGGACGCTTCCCCCCCGCACCGGCGGAGCGGGGAGCGACCAGCAGCATCACGTACCAGCGGCCCGGCCCCGCTCCGAGCCCGCCCGCCGCCCC
>VZRE01006216.1:576106-679120 GCA_013396775.1 Cephalopterus ornatus | reverse complement strand
CCTCATTTCCCCTCTTTTTATGTCCCCTTTTCCCCTTTTCCCCCTTTTTACCTCCTTCATCCCTTTTTTCTCCCTCTTTTCCCTTTTATCTCCTTTTTCTCATTTCCCCCTTTTTTCTTCCGCTTTCCCCTCTTTCACCCTTTTCTCCCTTTGTCCTCATTTCTCCTCCCTTTTTTTCTTCCTCTTTTCTCCTCTTCCCCCTCTTTCTTTTTTTCTTAATTCGTCCCACTNNTTTCCTTTTTTCATAATTCCCCCCACTTTTTTCTTCCTCTTTCCCCAGTTTTCTTTCTTTCCACTCCTCTGTTCTTCCTCTTGTTCCCCCATCTCCTCTTTTCCTACCTTCTCTCCCCCTTTTTTCCCCTCTTTTCTCCCCCCTTTTTTCTGCCCCTTTTTCCCTTTCTTCATTTGTTTTTTCTTTTCCCTAAAGAAACTGAAGGGTTTTATATTTCTTATCCAGAACGCACCTGTTTCCACCTTTGCAGCAGTACCTCCACCTTAACCTGTCACTCAGATTTCCACCTCAGCCTTTGCAAATCATCTCTCCTGGATTAGTTTATGACTCAATAAACTGGTTTTTCCCTCACCCAACCTGAGAACAGGAGTATCATGACGTTTCCTTTCCCTATACATACATACATATATACTTACACACACACACATATATACACACAAAATCCGTAAAGAAAGGCCACCATAGCAGCGTGTGGAAACCCATCATCCCTCTCCACCAGAAATACCATTGCTTACACTCTGTTCCTATTACATACACATGTAAGAACACATGCACTCGTGTTTAATTAGCTGCATCCAAGTTCTAATTACTACTACCTAGAAACATCATGAATGACGAACAAACAACAACAAAGCTCTTTGGAGAAGACATGAAATTATTTTTCTTTTTTTGCTTACTGTTAAAATAGTTGGGGTCACAAATGCCCAACAGACTCTCCAGAATTTACTTGGCTGGAATCCAATCATCATTTCTATATCTTCACAGAATCTTTGCAGTCCTGTAAACAGCAAATGTAAAAGCAATTAGGTGTGAAAGAAACCAACTGCAATTTGCAACAGAGCTCTGGTGCCCTCCCCTGTGCCTAATTACGAAAACAAACTCCGACTTGTTGCTTGAAAACTTCCACGGAGGATCCAACTACACAGTAAAAAATGGGATTAATGTGGCGGGAACCATTCCAATGAAATATTTACTGCTTGAGGATTAAAGCAAAATTGAGCTTTTACATAGAGATCAGGTGTTTGGTGTGTTTGGGGTTAAAGCATTAATAGTATGTACTGGGTAGCTGCGATTATTTGAATAACTATTTGTAGACTTGTTTTATTTCACTATGAGAATTAGTCTTATTAATATCTGTACACCTGCTTCAGCACAGACAATATCTGAGCTTCTCTATACCTGCTACATGACTGGATTACAACTGTGTCCCTTAGCATTGAAACTGATGATGTCCTGTTATTTTTCAACTGATACCTAAATGACACTTAGAATTATTAGAGAGCATCCGTAAATATTTTAAATTATATTCAATGTTGTTTGAACAAACAGATTAACTGACATGCTATTTCTTCAGATTATTGTATTGATTAAATCTCTAAAGTTACTTGAGTTAATGAAACACGCAAAATTGGAAGATGGTATTTCCACCATCTCTGCGGCTCCTTTCCTGGCCATGCCATGTGGGCAGGAAAAGTGTGCTGGCCAGGAGCTTCTACTCCCTGTTAGTTACTAGTAAGTTAGATATTGGTAATTTATCCAAAAGTAATAAAAACAAATTTGAGATTGATTCCAGCTTTTCTAATTACAGTAAGAAGAGAGAGGCCTAGGGTCCAAGTCTGAGCTCCTCTGCCACACAAATATTTAAAATTTGGGCCAGTTTTATCTGAATTTTATAAAGCATTTTGTCTAACTTTCATGATGTGGGGACAGCTTAAATATTGGAGAAAAGGCGCTGAGTAAGGGAAGAAATGCTTGAACAAAAGTCATATACTACTTCACGTTCTTATTAGAGTCAGACACTGCAGGGTATAAGAAGGGATAATCCTCAGGCTTGATCCACCTAATTTGGAAGCCTTTCTGTTCATATCAAGGAGAAATAAATCTATCCACCTGACTGTTCCAAGAATCAAGAAGGTAAAAAAAATAGCGATGGTTCATTATTCAGTGTCTTCTGATGCAGCTTGAAGAAAGCAACAGGGCTGGGTGGTGTTTGGGCAGCCCTAAAGGCCCAGCTCAGGCAGATACCATGCCAGAAAAAAGCTCAAGAACCAGGTCATGATAACAAACAGAGAAGAAAAATCCAGAAATTAAACAATGAAGTGGTATTGCAAGAACTGAACTTAGGGAAGAGGAAAAAATTACAACCTGCAGTGGATGTAAGCTTAAAAAAACTAAGCCACGGTGACCCAGATGTCACTTTTTTTTTCAGTAACTGCAGTTTCTCTACCTCTTTTTCTCTTTTCTTCTGACTACAAGTGTTCTTTTTCAGAAAGCCTCTTCTCTGTAAAATACATGTAATTTTTATTATCCATGGAATCACTGTACTTCAGCACTAGTCTGAATCATGGTGTCCTTCTCTATTTTGTAATGGAAGTTTGTATGTCTGGACCAAATATAACCTCTAAGGTCATTGTGTGATGGACCTGAAAAGGTATTTTTTGCTGCACTGAACGATTTGCCCCTGTGTTTTATTTACCTGCAGCAAGCTGTGAGGGAGATTCTCACACAGCAGCCAGTCATGTGCTGTGCTGGGGACAAAGCTGGTTTTAAAGTAATTGCAGCAGCACAAGGTACAGGCTGATGGATCTTTCCACCAAGTTTAAATCTCATTTAAAGTCTCTGCTCCAGCCACACTTGCTGCTACAAAGGAGGGATACCTAACTGAGAGTTACCAAGGGCTTCTGCCTCCACAATTCATGCAAGCTTCATGTAAATCTGCACAGATTTGCTTGAAACTCCAATTTAAAAAGTCAGTTCCTTCTTGGAATCATCAGCAGATATTCGCAGTTTGAAGCACTTTTAAATATTAGCAGTTCAGGCGTCAAGCAGATACAGGGATTACACAGTACTTATCTCTTTCCAGTCAAAGTTCCACAGAAAAATGCAAGGGGTGCTTTGGTTATCAGAACACCAATTTATTACTTTTTTTTAAATCCTAGTAAATCTGGTCTCCCTCTCAGATCAGTCAGGCCTGCTGAATAACTTTGGGAAATAAACAATACATGATATTCCATATCTGATTTCCCCCTCCCTGAAGTAGAACAATGTATTCACAAGTGCTGTAGATATAAAATCCGTTAAAAAAGGAGCCTGCAAACCTAGTCAGACAACTACTTTGCTGTTCTGCTACAGGTCGAATGTTCAAAATTACTAATGTCTCTTACAAACACACTGCAGCGGTTACCACTCACTCTGACAACAGACCTTCCCCAAGAAAAGCAGACTGTCAAAAAACAGATCTAGAAGGAGCACAAACAAAGTTACAGTCATACATTTTCAGCTTCTGACAATGTTTCGCTCAAACGCGAGGATTTTTGTCTTTAGCCTCACGTTACAAAATGCAACAGTGGGAATTATGCTGATGATTAAACTAACACCCCCAAGCTGTAAGCTGTTCTTTACCAACCATGCATCATAATCTAAACAACTGGAGAATAAACATTTCTACCAGCATGGGAAATAAAAAGCTGCATTTGATTTGTTTGTGGAGCACTGGCTCTACTGAAAAACAAGTGATTACAAGGAAATAAGCAAGTGTGTCCCTTTTTAATTTAAAAATCTCAACAAGCTCAGCAAGCAGAACATGTAACAAGAAATAAAGACAAATTTATTTCATCATAAAAGTGCCTGCCACTATTGTGCCAACCTGTTTGCCATGAAGAGTACAAGTACACAGAGAAAGGTGTCAGTGGAGTGTAAAACAGCAGTTGTCAGTTTGAAAATATATTATGCCAATTTTAAGCACTGCTTGAAGGAATATAACCAGAGCAGCAGCTTTGCTTGTATTTAAAACATACAAATCCCAAATGTACAGGATGTACTCCCATGAACAGTCCTTACAAAAGTAGCTTTAACACAGTAGAAGTAGCTCTGGTACATTAGCCAAGCAGGTAATGATTATAAAGTAAATCTTTCCTTTTTCATTTAAAAGACTGGAAGCTCCTTAGTCCAGTTCTGGTTAATTCCAGGGAATAATCTTGGAAATAGTTTATAGCAAAGACTTTAGCCAGATCTGTTGATGAACAACCAGTTGGTACAGAAAGTATGGAAAGAATAATTTGTAATTTGTCAGTTCTTTTCCACATCTGATTACTGTGAAGTAATATCTAACTAAAAAAACCCTTCTCCTCTACTAAAGTCCTTCCTTTGCAATGCTATAACTGTTTGTGTATTTTTTTATATTTTTTATTGAAGTTAGCGTTTTAAGGGACACTGAATTTGCTGGGCAAAGCAGACACAAGCCAGAGCAATTTTTTGCTTCCAAGCCTAATAAAACATCATTCCACAAAGGCAGGTTTGCAGTGCTTCTGCCACACAGTGTTCAGATGAGGAACAGAACCAGTACCTGCTCCCTATTACCTTCATCCTTGTTTAAAAACATACACATCAAAGAAATTTTACAGAATTAAGCAGTTTTTAAAATATTAAAAATATTTCAAGCATTACAGCATTGTTCAGGCATGCTCTCAACAAACTGAGGAGGAGATGAAAGGCAAAAAGAAAACCTAATAAACCCTTATACTCTTTTTGAGCATCCCCACTTATCTTTTACGGAATTGTATTGATTTTAGAGAAGCTGCATTTCTTTTCACTTCTAAACCAACTCTAATCAAATTACTTACATTCCAGGGGCATAAAAAAAGCCCCAAAAATTTTGATTAACCAGAGGATGATTGGTCAAAATCAACTTTTCTCTCTGTATTTTGAATTTTTCCGTCATATTCTGTAACACTAGTCATATGTGACTTAGCTTCCAACCCCTCAGGCCTGCTCACTGGACTAGATGTCAGTGGAGATAAAATACACTGCTGTATTTCCATGAAATCAGGGAAAACAAGAAAGGGCTGATTCCCTGTCCTGTCTAGAATGTTTATACCTCAAGCAAGAGCAACAAATTCTGCACTGGTTGAATTTTGCACTATTTTTTTAAAGCACTTATGTTACAGAGTGGACTTCACAGCACAGGTAGATGCAAGTATTTGGTGCATAGGACCAGAACCTAAGGTCATGCTGATATACATGCACCTTCAACAGAACATCTGGGATTTTTATGCCCAGCTGATATAAACCACATAATTCATTCCTGCACACAGCAGCAGCAGAAACAGCCTTGTTTTTGTCATTTTTCACACTGAGATTCGTATCTTCCTTTGCTTTTGAAGGCAAATCTTAAGTGGTAGCACCATCCTCCAGAAACAAATTAATCATCGGGTATGTAGGGAGATCTTCGCATTTCCAAGAATCAGTCTCCTGAAAGCACTGGACAAATTTGGAAGCACATCACCAGCTGGTATCAATTGTTGTAGCTACAGCAGCATCGTGGTAATTGCACTGCTTTATACCAACTGAGGATCTTCCTCACAAGTCAGTGTACATCGGCATGGATCAGTATAACTGCTGTTACCACCAGGGGTAATTAGTCACTCAGAGTAGCTGCACAGTCTCAAGTCTGTGTTATGGACAGATAGTGTCACTAACTGCTTGGTCTGTTCTTCAGCTTATCTCTAAGCACTGGCTTTAAACTATTGATGGAAAAGGACTGTATGAAAGTCTTCTGAATACCTGTATTTGAAGGTATCCTATACTAATGAGGTCCTATCATTCTTTGTCCAAAATAAGAGAATTTTGAGGTGTTTTATTAAAAAAAAATACTCCTTTCCCTAAGAACTTCACTTTATCATAAGCTAAAATGTTACTTTGACATAGGCTGTCCAGTAACAGTATTTTTTCTTACCGTAGATATAGGAAACTCCAACAAGCTCGAAGATGGCAATAATGACAAGAGAGTAAGAAGCTGCATAAGTGTCCACAAGCTGTAACATATACATTCCACCCTAAAGAAAAAGAGATAAAAGAGCCATTACTTGTGGCATTGAGGTAGGCAGAGTGGAGAGGAACAGGAGCTGAGCCAGCATCCAAACATCAACTGGACGCAGGCTCGTGCTGCACTACAGTTCCTTCCTTCTGGCTGAATCAATATCAAATCCAACAAGAAAAAAAGCAGATGGTACCCCTGATTCTGGTAGCCAACACAGCTTGGGAAGGTTTCGACTTCAGTCCTTTAGGACTAAGGACTGAACCTCCATCAGACCTTCCACCTGTAGTGTCTCTAACCCGTAATACTACATGAAAAGCAAAATCACCTTTGAAACCAGAATCACCCTAATAATGAATCCAGTTCATCTGTTTGGAAAGGATATAATGTTCTATCTCCAGGGCAGAAGTTAAGCAGCAAAATTCAAGTGAAGGAAGGACTGAATCCATCCTAGGCTTTAGGACAGTGAAGCTGGGCTGGTAGGGGATGAGGTAAGGGGAGAGAGAAAGGGAAGAAAGGGGAGGGGAAAACAGTAAAATTTTGTGCATCTTCTCTTGAAATTGCTGAGTTTATAATGCTGGAGGCATTAGTGGAGAGAAAACACTAAAGATTATCAGTGGTAGATGGGAATTCCATTGTTATCTCCTCAGTTTGCCAAGACTGTCAGTATATGTGTAATCTTGGAGGAAAGGCACCCCAAACAGGTTGCATGTTTATATGACATAAAAAGTTGGGCCTTTTTCCTTAATTCATAAAATGGGTTGAGTTGGTAGGAACTTTAAAGATGATCTTGTTCCAACCCCCCTGCCACGACAGGGACACCTTCCACTAGCCCAGGTTGCTCAAAACCCCTTCCAACCTGGCCTTGGACACTTCCAGGGATGGGGCAGCCACAGCTTCTCTGGGCAACCTGTGCCAGGGCCTCACCACCCTCATAGCAAAGAATTTCTTCCTAATACCTAAATTAACCTGCCTTCTGTCAGTATGGGTTGAATACCTAGTTTACATCACTACCTGGGAGATGTTTGACTAGGGAAAATTTTAAAAATCTGATTCCCAGAAAGATTTGAACAGCAGAGTCTTGTAAGTGTATCTCAGTCAGAGCATCCGTTAAAAAAAGAAGGCTTGCAGACTCACCCTGTGTCACATGTGGCAGAACTCAGCTAAATCTTTTGCAACTTGTGCAGGAGGAAAACGGCCACCAGAGGGGGACTGGGGACAGACGGTGATGCTCAAAGGCAGTGTTATTACCTGAGTGATCATAGGAAATCCCATGATGAAAAAGGACACACAGCACCCAAGAGTGAACAGTGCCTTGTGCGTTCGTAAGTACTTGGGGAACTCATCTGAAACGGAGGTCACGATAGTCTCGATAGTGGCAAACTGGAAGACAAAACGAAAGGATTCCTTTCAGTGCACCCACTGTACACAAAGTGGTCCGGCTGGATGTAAAAGAATATAAGGGAGCATTTTGAATCCTACGTGTTAAATGCTCAGATGTCAACACCAAAGCTCTGCCCAAATGATTTCAGCATTGATGCCCTTCATTAAATGATTTCAGCATTGATGGCCTTACTTCATTCCTCTCTTTGGAAACTGGTGCACTGCCCACATGAAAAATAGCAATCAATCTCATGGTCCCCCAAACAAACAAAAAGGAGAACAGTGGGACACAAAAGCGGTTTACCATGGTGTCTAATCCAAGAGTTAGAAGCATCAAAAAGAATATTATGGCCCAGAAGGGAGAGAGGGGAAGCCTCGTTAAGGCTTCTGGGTAAACCACAAAAGCAATTCCAGGACCTAGAAATAAGAAAAACAAAGGTTATCAGATTCAGTCTCTCTTATTTACAATAAGATTTAAGCATTACAGAATTTAGCCTCACCTGATTAATCTCTATTTCAAGATTCAACTCACTCAATTGCTCCTACTTTCGAAGCAGAATACATATGCAATGAGTATACCAATATACTTGGACCAAACAAATAAAAAAATAAGCAACAGTTGCATATTGCAGCTATGTTTCTGTCCTGCTCTGTGATCAAATTCCTGCCAACTACCAATCCAGCCCCAGCTCAGCATGGCAAACACCCACAGGCTCAGTGCTACAAGGATGAATGGAAAAGCAAAAACCCTTCTTCTTCAACTCATCAGCACACAGTCCAATGAGAAGTAGAGAACAAAAAGCCCAGATCTGATGCCAGACACAAGGTAATAACTACTGTGAATCTAAAAAAAAATCAACAGGAAATCCTTAAATAACGCAGAGCACAAAAAGAAAGGAGATGGGGTCTTTTAAAGCGTTAACCAGGAATTTTGCGTTCTTTTTTGGTTTGATACATTGGGCTTTAATTTCTGTCAACTGCAAATAAAAAGTATTTTTACAAGTGTGCTCAGATTCGCCTGGGAGCAAAGGCTGCAGGAACGCAGTGTCAACATTACAGTAGATGGCACTTCTTCTCTACTCATCCCAGCTAAAGGAATTCCCGCTTCCAACACTCGGAAAGGTGTTCCCTGCCAGGAGAGACACGAATGAGAGCCAAGTTGTGCTGATGCCTCACGGCAAGAGAATGGGCTCCCCGCTCACTCTGTCCTGGTTATTTCTGATCTACTCATTGCACCCCAGATCCTCCAGCTCCACAGCTGCTTCTGTTCAACAGACAACTGCTGTTCGCTCACGTGCTGAGGAAAACACAGTTTTAGCAGCACATCACATCATCTCCTCAGGCAACATGTGGAGTGTTTGGGGTTCCTTCTGAGCAAAAGGCAAATACAAGAGTTAACAACACAGCACAAAAAAAGGCAAAACCAACACTCTATGTGACTCAGTGTTGCTGCCTTTAAAATGTACAGCAGAAAAAAATGACTTTCTGAAATAAGAAGGCTCACCTAGAACTACTATGTATTCACAAATACTTCCTTCACCTCTTGATTAAATATTTCTTCTTGATTATTAGAGACAAGGACTCTGTTTACACCAGCTTCCTGCATGTGGAAGTTTAATTAAGTCTCAGAATAATAAGTTCCCATTAATCCCACTTTCAGGAAAAGTTAAATTAGAGAATATGAAATTGCACATCTCTCCATGTCGACCCCTCCTAACTCTCCAAAATAACACAGAGCAACCACGGGTCAGCAGTCACAGGGAGGCTGGCTCACATCCTTTCCATCTCTGGAGACTTAGGTGGGTATGAACTCTTTCTAAAAGTCTATTAAAGACAGAAAAACTCCAAATATTTTGTATGTGTTAAAATTTAAAAAGCCAAATGACCTTGAACTTTCATTTTAAGTTACTAACATTTTTCAACTGTGCTATATTCTTAATCAGAGAGTAGGACAAAAAGAGATTGTTCTGTCTCTCCATGGTAAGTGTTTTATTTGTTCATTAGGTAGATTAGTTTTTCCTGAAAAGAAGATTCTAAATGAGAAAACATACTATGTTTTTCAGATTAATATTTTAGGAGGAAAAAAAAAAAAAGGAAAAAACCCTTCCTATTACCATTAACATTTTCATTCAAGGTTTTGAAAACTTGGAGATTATGTTTCATCATCATTTTGGCTTTTTCTATTTCACTGGGAAAAAAAAAAAACACAAAAAAAAACTTTAGAACTTAAAATTTTACACCATCTCCAGGGAGATGCATGAACCAGCTGAATCAAGTGTTTCCTCCACCATCAGTTCTGTGCCTCCATCCCACCTCTGTCCATCTCTTTGGAGCTTCCACTGCAGCTCCACTCAGGCACAGCTTCTTTAACTCTAGCTCCTTACAAATAATTTTGGTGAGTGCAGTGTGGTTTAGCTTTTGGGGTTTGTTTTGTCTGTTTGTTCCAGAATGGAGGTAAAGTCTAAAATAAAAATACTAAAGTAAACATTACTCCTAAAAACACCTGGCCTCACATGGAGTTTTTCAGACATAATGGTCCTAATCTGTCCAGAAGATTGGGAAAAAAATGAAACTTTTCTCTTGCCACTTAGTGACTCCAAACCAAAAAGAAGAGATGAGGCACTGAATACTGAATTGACATTATATTAGCCTGCAAGTTCAGTATCCCCTACTGCTTGCTTTCAAGAAACAGTTTATCAGTTGACCATACTGTGAAATTCTCCTCTCATATCCCTCTGTATCATCCCTCTAAAATGATTGTCAAAATTTGATAGGATTATAACTTCTCTGAATCTTAGCCGAAAAACTCTTCCCTTCCCGTCTCCTGCTGCTTATAGCAAAGTAGAGTCAAGAGAGTAAGTCCTATGAGGAGGGACTGAGGGAGCTGGGTTGTTGTTCCTGGCAAAGAAGAGGCTCAGGGGAGACCTGATTGCTCTCTGCAAATCCCTGAAATGAGGTTGTAGCCAGGTGGGGATCGGCCTCTTCTCCTGGGCAACCAGTGACAGGATGAGAGAACACAGCCTCCAGCTGTGCCAGAGGAGGCTCAGGCTGGACATCAGGAAGAATTTTTTCACTGAAGAGGTTGTTAAACATTGAGAGGGGCTGCACAGGGAGGTGGTGGAGTCACCATCCCTGGAAGTGTTCAAGAAACAACCGGCACTGGGAGCTATGGTTTAGTTGGCATAGTGGTGTTCAGCTCTGCTAATTAGGACCTTTCAGATCCCTGTTTATAACCATCTCAGTTCACTGATGAAGACCTTTTAATCAGTTCTTCAGAAATGTTTTACTTCCCCATGGAGGCATCTCCTTGCTTCCCACAGTTCAGAAGCTCAATCCACCTTTCATACCATATTTCTCCCACCTTCTACACTACAAAGGCCACCCCCCTCCCATCCAAAATTCCCATCATCAGAAACAACTTTTACCATGAAGAAGGTTTGACGAATGAAAAAGCCAATAATCCCTCAGACTATGAGAAGGGACCATCCCACACTACCCTCCATCAGTCATTTACACAGAGATCTAAAACGAGTCTCAGCTTCCTTCCTTCTCTTACCGAACAAGTGATAAACAGGTTTCAAGGAAGATCTTGACTTCCCAGTGTACCTTCTCCTGTACAGAAACGCCTACATGTGGTTTACTAACCCACACCAGTCTGAGGCCATAATTCCCTACTCATTCCCTCCTCCAGTATCAGTGTACCCTACCTTGGTCTGCCACAGCTTCAATATTCACTTTGAGTTCATTTGCCATGAAGCCAATAACTGAGAAGATGACAAAGCCTGCAAATATACTTGTGGCACTGTTGGTACATGTGACTATCAATGTGTCCCTGGAAAGGAAAAAAAAAAACAAGAAGCTATGACAACTTGTTGGGACACATGCAAGGAAGGGTTTGTACATATTTCAGGAGTCTCTGATGAGCACACATATCTGTGGGAATGCTGGTGAAGGCACACTTTTATACTTATCAGGTGCATTTGATGCTGATCAGAGAGCACAGAAGTCTTCACATCAGCTGTGCAAGTTCCCATCACCCACGTGCCATGCAGGAACCAGAAGCTGTGCAGGAGGATAAGCACTTCTGCTCTTGGCCTCTCCAAAGAAGATGACATGATTCATAGCACATTTTTTCACTCTTTGCCTCATAAGCATGTCTGCTCCCTATATTACATATGGACTAACTACCACAATTCAGGTAAGACAGTTTTTGTCCTGTATCCTTCTCGTATTTATACACAAAATTCCAGGGTTTAGCTTTCTAAGTAGCTTGCAGAACTCACTCAAACGCCTTCCCATCTTCAGAGGATTCCTTGGTACATTTGCCCACTGTTGATAATGTTAAGTGAATCTCAAGAAATCTATACTCGAATGTCTTACTATGCTGGAAATGTCAACACATGTGACTTGGTAGGAAACTAGCCCACATGAACCCCTGCCGTGGTTTTTACATTCCTGATAGGATATTTTTTTTTAACAATATGTGTGTCCAAAAGATTCCCCATAAATTACTACAGCTTAGGCACAAATAGGTCACTCACTTTCGATGTTTGGGATTTTTATGTTGGCTAGAATTACTTATCCCTGTCGTTATTTGCTTGTTACGAATGGAATTAAATACAACCTGAAAAGCTGTCAAGAACCTCACCGGGCTGGCAAACTTCTAGAATTTGTAAGAGACCATCTCTTAACAGAAATGACTTGATGAATTCCTTGGGAGTAAAGGAAAAAAAAAAAAAAGAAAATTTTCTGTTTGGAATCATCATGTGTTAATCTTCTTCCAAAACCTAGATAAGTTTGAAATATTTCAGGTATTCACTACAAAGTCAATTTCTGTAAATATATAGCAATTATAGATTATTTAACTATGTTTAATACGTGACTGAAAAGTACAAATTTTTCTGCAGTATTAGAATGTAATGAATGTAAAAATTAAAAAAGAAAATAGTCATGCTTCATCTCAGTATTCAAGTTGTATTGTAAAATTAAAAATATTAGAAGTAAGTAAGCTTCTCTAATTCTTTCTACTTCAGTCTCCTATATTCCTCTCTAACATAGCTAAAGCATGTATTTAGCATTAGAGTTGTAAAATTTTTGTACTTCATTACCAGGTAACCCCTTCAAAATTTTCATAAACATTTTCCAAACTCCACAAAATATTGCTAAATTAATACTGAAATTAAGCATGATGCTTCTCCCATTTTTTTTTTTTGCCCTGATATCCTGATTCTATTCATTCATCAACAAAAATCAAAGGTAAGAAATGGCATTTTCAAAAATAGGAGCCAAAGGATTTCTGGGTGGGAGTTACTGAGTACGCAGCACTGTTTCTTTTCATCAATATCTTGGGATAATTATATTAAATTACTTTTGAGAACTTGTAAAAAGTTTTTAAATTCCTTTTTTAAAAGAAAGGTGGATCAGGATTTTAAAGTTAAGTATTTTCTATTTTGTACTTAGAAGTCATAGGATAAGGCAGTCAAAATCCCAAGGAGTGTGTGCTTTAAAGTCTCGAGTTGGGAAAGTTATTAAGCCTCCTCTTTGGACAGTTCCTGTGATGCTGCTGCATGTCCTGCACCTCCATCGCTGCAGGAACTGGTAAAGGTTTGCTTCAGATTAGCTTCAAAGAGAATAAAATAACAGGGAAGCTCTCTCCTAGTGCCACTTCTTTTTGTTTCTTCCATCTGCAGACATTTATCTGGCAGGCTTTTGGATGAAAACCTATACAATGCTACCAGAACATTGACTTTTCTCCTTGTGAAAAAACACCAACTTTCAGTGACTTCAAATAAAAGCGATTTTAAATTTCACAACATGAAATTACTTCGTACATGTATATCCACACTAAGAGCAACTGGAAAAAAAAATTAATATTTAGGAGATGTAAGAATCACATATATGGAAGGTGCAAGTTAAACCCCTGCATGTCTGACAACAACAGAGCTCTGCCTGTTCTACACACGGGCTGTTCTTCAGCAGAGGCTGCCAACTGACTCTGTTTCGTGCCACTGCTCACAGCTGCTGACAACTTCCCAGATTGCCTTTCAACCTCATCCTGCTGATTCTGAAAATGAAGAGCCAAGAGGAGCTCTAATAAGCCTAAGGCTCCTCTTGAGACTAGTAGATTAGGGCCTGGGGAGAGGAGACAATACACAAAGCCAAAAGGATTAAATGTAAAAAAACACCACACACAGAGACAAGAAAGGAAAACGGGGGAAGGGGAAAAGGGGGAAGGGAGGAAAGGGGAAGGGAAAGGGGAAAAGGGGCAGGGGGAAAGGGGAAGGGCAAAAAGGGAAAAGAAAGATAAAGGCAAAAAGAAGGGAAAGGAAAAGAGAAAGAGAAGAAAAAGAATGAGAAAGAGGGGAGAGGAAAAGAGAAAAAAAATAAGACACAAAAGAGAAAGGCATGAGAGAAAAAAAGACATGAGAGAAGGATCTTACAAACCAGATTTCTGCAAGTTGGAAGAAACCTGGTTTTGGACAAATCTGTTTCATAAAACTGATGTATTTCACTCTTACGTACCTATAGCAATTATTATGGAATTTGTTGTAAGAAGAGAGAGTAATTAGACCTCCCCATGCTGCAGATAAGGAGAAGAAAATCTGAGTGGCAGCATCCTTCCAAACCTAAGTAAGACAAACAGGAGAGGAAATAGCATCAGCTATCAGAATGTTTGAGTGTGAGAAAGTTCAGTAATACTATTAAATGTTATTGTCAGGGGATTGACACTTGAGTACTTTAAATGAACTTTAAACTAAATGGATGTCAATAGAATATTTAAAAGTAGAACCCTGCCATGAAATACATCATGCTCATTTGATGAGTACTATTCTTTTGAGCCTGTATAAAAGGACCATATTAACTTTGCTGTATATGGAAGACACAAATATCCAAACCACATTGTTTTAGACATATCAGTTCAAATATATTCAGAAAACAAAATACAAATCAAGAGGAAAAATCTGCACCAGATACTGATGTTTTATCTGCCAATGACCCTAAATAATACAAGTTTCCAGAGATGACAACACCACCCCTATACACACATAAAATGCTTGCAGCAGACACCAAGAGATCTGCATGACTTGTTCACCCCAGCAGTTAGAAGTGCAATAGTAAACCCACCATAGCATCAATTAGCTTCTCCCACTTTGGTGTGATGAAGTACCAGATTCCATCTCCAGCTCCTGGGAGAGTTACTCCTCTTATGAGAAGGATGATGAGAACTACATAGGGGAACGTAGCTGTAAAATACACCACCTGGACAGACCAAAGGAAAGGTTGTTGAAAGGGCTTATTTGGATAAGAAGAGAGGAGGGCAAAATATAAGTGCTACACTGTTGCCTGAAGAAAGCAATTACTCCGGCTCAGAGACAACAGTCGGGATAAACCAGGAAAACAACAGGGTTATTTCTCAGGAAATCTGAAATTTTACAGCCCTTCTTGCAGCTGGAAACAGGAATAACACCAATAGCAACAAAGATAAGAGCTGGGATTCTAGACAGAGAGGGGAAAAGGGTTCCTGCCTCTGTCTGGAGAGGAACAATAGGAATTTACAGCTAAAGGAAAATATCACTTTTGATCCTTGCCCAGAGCAAACTTTCACAGTCCAATGGAAGTTAAATGAGCAGTATAATAATAATAACACTTAAATTTCTGTGGGTTTTTTTCCTTCGTATTTCCATACATTTTTCTGTATTTAGCTAAATAAAAAAAAAAAAAGCCTAAGTAAGTTTTATTACTGTTTGTACCTCTTAATAATTGCATATCACCATGGTGATATTTATGGTTCAAATGCAAAAAAGGAAAGTCAGTGAAATGATCCAGATAGAACTAATCACCATGATATCAAAATACACAACAGTGTTTGTTTGTCTAATGTCTTAATAATTATCTAGTACAGAGCTCTCTCTGTGGTCAGATTGGATGACAAGATTATGGCCAGTTAAGCTATACGCTTGACACAAAAGCATTTCAAATATTTTTCACATTAACCTCTGAGTTTAAACAAACCAGAATCATAACATATTATGGAATCATAGCATAGAAAGGTTTGGGTTGGAAGGGACCTTAAAGATCATGTCATTCCAACCTCTCTCCATAGGCAGGGACACCTTCCACTGGACCAGGTTGCTCAGAGCCCCATCCCGGCTGTCCTTGAACACTTCCAGGGATGGGACAGCCACAGCTCCTCTGGGCAACCTGTGCCAGGGCCTCACCACCCTCACAGTAGAGTTTCTTCCTAGTATCTAATCTAAACCCACCCTCTTTCAGTTTGAAGCCACTATCTTTGTCCTGTCACTCCATGTCCTTCTCCAAAGTCCCTCTCCAGCTCCTAAAGGGGCTCTAAGGTCTCTTTCGGAACCTTCTCCAGGCTGAACAACCCCAGCTCTCTCAGCCTGTCTTATGGAGAGATGCTCCAGCCCTCTGAGCACCTTTGTGGCTTCCTCTGGACTCACTCCAACAGGTCCATGCCCTTCTTATGTCGTGGGCCCCAGAGCTGGACACACCACTCCAGATATATCATCACCAGAGCTGAGGGGGAGAATCACTTCCCTTAGCCTGTTGTCTGAGCTGATGTGACTTTTGAAACTGCTTTCTTAACCTTCTCTTTGCTGTTTCAAGAGGTGTTTCAACAAGTTGCCCCAATGAATTTTTGTACAGTTTAATCTCTGTATAAATATAGGATTTCTGTCTCTGGCACCAAGAACTCAATTTTTTTTCTCTCTGACATGGAAGAGTCAATATTTTTCTTGGCCACTATGATACACTTGAAGAAATATCTATTGCCATATCCAAACCAAAGTTATTATCCAGTCTCTTATCTTTCACAAAACATTTTTACATATCAAAAGTAAGGTGGGGGAAAAAATGTCTCAGTTTTCCCCTGGCACTCCAAGTCTCTGGATTTTTAATTACCAAGTTACCTCCCAACAGATGATGTCAGCTTCCAGAAGCAAAGGGACGGCTTTGGAATCAGAAACTCCAGGGTCAGCTCTAGGAATTTCATACCTACACTTCCACTATCTTTATCCCGTGAAATATCTAGTTATTTCACTGCAGCTTTTTTGAAGTTCAGTTCTGATTTTAAAATATGTTACTTAACATCTAAATTTACATCAAAATTTCCTGGATTCCAGTGAAATGTGAGATGATTGCAGAATTTTGATAAGCAGCACACAGAATAGGGAAGGTTGGAAGGTACCCTTTTTGCCATCCCACTGCTGAGTGCGGCTCAAGAGCTCCTTTTAAACTGATTGAAGATTAAGGAACAAATGCTGAACCAAAATTGTCTTTGTTTATGTTTTGACTGAAAACAGAGACAGAAAAAAGGCATTTCAATTAATACTTAGTCATTTACTGAAAATATTTTCAGTAATTGAGTGCCTTAAATGAGCGTGATTTCCTTAAAACATCACCCTGCTTTCTTGTGAGTGTACAATCTCAAATATTGTTCTTACTTTTCCTGATGACTTGATTCCTTTAGCAAGGGAGGCATACACAATCACCCAAGCTAGGAAAAGAGACAGTGCCAAGGGCCATCTGATCTCACCAGGATATTCAATCCCTGCTGAAATCTTCAATACAAAGTACCTAAGGAAAAAAAAATAAAAATAAATTTTAAAACAAAATTTAAAACTGGGGGGAAAAAAGAATAGAAAAAAAATAATGACAGCATTATAAAGCAACTAGAGGCAGCAATTGAGTGCAAATTCCTACAGTATTTTGTTCTGCTTCAGCATCCTCAGCAGTTTCTCTAGAAGGTTCCAGTGATTCTCACCATGTATTATTTTATTTATCTGCATTGCAGTAGTAGATAAAACTGCCGGGTATGGGCCAACACCCCAGCTGTGCTGAGCACCATAGGAACAGAAGACAAGTAATCCAGCATTTGAACTGCCTTTCATCATTCCTAAGCATAAAAAAATTAGCATTATTTGCTGTCCATAACAATTATATTTCTAGTTTTCCAAGCAGCGATTTCTTGGCTGTTCCAGCAGATTCTAAAGATTAACATAATGGTCAGTAAACAAAGACAGATCTTACTTAAAATATTCTTCACTTCCACTGACAAATGTCTTGTTTCCTTCCCTGGTGAAGTTAACCATGGTTAAGTTTGGATAGGCACTCATACAAAAAGTAGAGTTCTTGATTTGTATTTTTGGATGGTCACCAATAATGCAGGAATCTAAGAAGAAACAAGGAAAATAAAAATTAAAAAAAAATAAAAACCCCACAAATAAACAAAGAAAACAGTTCATAGATTTTTTTTATTTTTTTTTTTTTAATTACAAGAAAGCAGTAGATCACACATAATTAGTTGAACTTTTGTTCAAGTGCCAATACCTTTTCTGAAAGGTTGTTTATTGGGTTGACTTTTCCCCTTTTCATATTACCGTGAGGTTTTGGCCGTTTGCAAAAACGGTTTTCGTAGGGTTTTTTTCGTTATTAAGAGAAGCTTCTCTAAAGACAAATAATTTGTCTTTAGTGAACACCCGAGGCTGCAAGCTATGGTATTTTGCTCTGTGCTTTCTCCCCTACACAGAGTTTTCCCCCGGAGGGGGAAAATTTTGGGCTTTTATTAGAATTTTAATTGACAACTCTCATTCATCCTTGATGAGGAAAAATTTAAATAAAAGGAGAGGAAAGTGCCCATGTGATACAGATCATTTCAAAGTGGTTTTAAAAGGGACCATTCCTCCGTGTAGGGAACCTCGCCCGGCCACGGTCATCCGCAGTCTCCTCTGGCATCTCCCAGGGGCGCAGCTGAGCTGAAGAAAGCTCTGGAAAACCACCACGGCCATAAATTAAAAAAAAAATAATAATAATTTTTTTTAAAAAAAGCGTATCCCAACTCACCTAGCAAAAGTTTGTTCTTATCTTTACAGTCTGGCGTGTTCCACGGGTTGTTACAGGAGGCCCAGGGCAGCACAGGTACAAAGGACGCAAAAAGGTAGAAAAGAGTGTAGCACAGGATAATATTGTAATATATGGCTATTAGAACGGAGATGATCAGCATGGCGATGCCGCAGCCTGGGAACAGAGAGGGGAGACAGGAGAACATCGCTATTAATGCCGGGGAAAGGGGGGCAGCGGCCGCAGCCGGGGGAGCGGCGGGGCCCGGCGGCTGCAAAGCATCGGCTTCCTCTGCCACAGGTAAGGGGGTCCCCCCGCTTTGAGGGGCTTCCTCCCCCAACTGGCACAGGTATCAGGGGTCCCCCTGCTTTGAGGGGCTTCCCCCGCAAGAACCGCGCAAGGACATGCGGCTGAAGCCATGCGAGAGAGGGAGTGCAGGTCATGCTCCCCAAAACCGGGCCGGCTCCTGCTCCGCTCACCTTGCAAGGCCGGGATGGCTTTCCAGACCGACACGGGGCCCTGACTAGCAAACTGCCCCAGGGAGACTTCCAGGAAGAAAATGGGGATCCCAGCTAGAGCCAACATCATCAAATAGGGGATGAGAAACGCACCTTGGGGGGCAGGAGGGGAGAGAAGAAAGAGCAACCTGAATCACCCCGCGATACTGGGGACAACTCAATCAAGACATGCAGCTATTAAAATTTTTCTATTTGTTACCGATTCCCGGTGCCGCCGGCCTCGACGGGGCGGGAATCGGGTGGGGAAAGGTGGGCGACAGCTTTCTGCATTTCTAGCATTTGCTCGAGACAATATTATTGTTAAAGGAGTACTTTAACGCCTCCCCCTTAGAAGTTCTTACGTGTAAAAAGGGGAAAAAAATGCTGACAACTGTAAAAGAATTAGTTTAAAATAGCTTCTTCCCTCACAGAAAACAGGCTCTACACAACCGTTGTTGATGATCACAGCGCCAATATCCCCTGCGGATAGACCTTTCGTAGAGGGAAGGGTTTTACAGTTGCAGTGCGTTGAATCCAGTAACGCTCACCGGTTCTCCGTTTAAATAAGAGTCTCTAGTAGGAGAACCCCTGCAAATAGACTTTTTCTTCTCCTTGAAAACTATTAATGGCACAAACCCTCTCCTAACTTCTCCTCTATTCTGCTGAGCAGCATTCGCTGTATTTCAGACGATTATTTTTCAATCGGATCATTGAGAGATTTAAAACAGTTCCCCACAAACGTCCAAAAAATAACAGAATGTCTCGACTCGGGATCAAACTTCCTCTTGTGACTATCCTGATTCTAAAGTTCTGTGTACAGACCTTTCCTCCCTCCTCTTCCCCCATTCCACCGATTGCGGATTCAGACCCGACTGTGTATAAATGAGGCGAGGGTTATCCCAGAGCCCTCCCTCTGTGATCAACCCGCCTCTTCGTTTTCTTCCCTCTCCGGCCAGCACCAATTGCAGATGTTTTTAAGGAAAGCGCTGCCTTTTAACGAAATGCCGTAGGAACTTTCCTACTTTCAGAGGTGACCATCACCAAAAAAAAAACCAAAACACCAAACAACAAACAAAACAAACAAACAAACAAATCCAAACAAAAACCCCACACCAAAAGAAAACACAAACAAACAAAACCAAACAAACGAACAAAAACCCCTGGCAGATGTTTCACCACGTCGCTGATGGTCTGAAGGTGCCCCCGCACCTCGACTCAGCCCGGGGCTGGCTGCCCGGCAATAGGGAGCCGCCAGCCCCCTCTTCCCTCCTTTTTCTCCCCGCCAAAAAGGCAGGGACTGGCTCAGACCCGTACGGTACTGCAGATAGAGAGACAGGAAAAAGCCATCATACCTCCCCCATTCTTAAAGGCCAGGTACGGGAACCTCCAGACATTGCCCAGCCCCACTGCATAACCCACCATGGAGAGGATGAAATCCAGCTTGCTAGACCAGTTCCCTCGGGCTTTATTTTCATCCCCCACATCGTCTTCCTAAAAGGGGAGAAAGGGGAGGAAAAATGGAGGGGAAGAACAAAAAGGAAAAAAAAAAAAGAGAGAGAGAGAGAGAGATGGGAAAGCAGCCACTTTTGCAGACAAGCCCCGCGGTGCTGCGGCTGCACCCGGCGATCAGCTGCCGGGCCGGAGGGACCCTCCCGGGAGACCCTCCCTGCAGCCCCCGCCACCGCTGCCAGGCCTCTCTTCTGCCCAAAAAAAACCTCACACGAAAGGTAGGTTTAAACCATGGCCCTCCACTGATGGCTCGGGGGAAGGGGGAGTGAGGGCCGCCTGGGAGGTCCCATCTCCTCCTCTGGGGGTTGAAGCCCTCAGTGCCCTCGGAAGGGTGAGGACCGACCGCAGGCGCCCAGCAAACGCAGACGAACTAAAGAACCGCTTTTGCAGAACGAGCAGCCCCCCACACCCCCCCGTTCCACGGTAAATGTGGATACGCAGAAGGACAGGGAGAGGGGCGGGAGCGGCACCTTCCCGGCCTCTCTCATCCCACTGGCGGAACCTTCGGGCTGGTTCGACCTCTTGCGGGATTGGGCTGATTTATTTGGCCCTGGTTTTGGTTACAGGGTCCAAGGCAGGCAGCCACCAGGGGTTTGGGCAGGCGGTCGAGCCTGAGGAGGGGCAGGAAAGGCGCCCTTCCCGTCTGGGCTGGGGACAGGACCAGACCTCACGCAGGGAGGTGTTACAGGGGTGCGCGGACCGGACCCGGGGTACACCGACAGGCACGGCCTAGGGAACAGACTGTAATCACACAGGATGGCCCTTTGTACCGGTGTTACATTATTAGCACTCTCCAGCATTACAGCTCTGGATCTAAGATCCTCTCTCCCCTTCTCTCCTCCGTGCCGCACAGCGCCAGCCCCGGCTGACCGGGACCTGCTTTTAGAACTTCAGCCCCAAATCGGTGCTGAGTGGCAAAGCCCTCCCACGAGCTGAAGCGGGGGAAAGAAAACCCGTAAGGAGTCAACTCACCCCCTCCACTCTGCCAGGAAGGACAGAAGTGTTGCCATCTGTGCCCAGTACCACAGTGCTCTGGCTCAAGGTCACCCAGGCGCCCTTGGTGTTGTTTTGCTCCAGCGTGCTCTTACCGAGGCTTAGATTAGCGTCCCCGTCCGTGCTCTGCAAAGCGGGAATTTTGCAGTGAGGGATAGCAGCTTGCCCGGCGGTCCCTACCCCAGGGCTGTGCTTGCAGGGAAAGGCTTCCACAGATTCCCTCCGGAGGGTGGAGTTGGCTTGCACCGGGGTGCTGCTGAGCTTGCAGATCCCGACTTTGGTCCTCTCAAAAACATTTGGTTTAGCTTCTTCGGAGGGAAGTGTTTTGTTGTCGTTAGAGAGCGATCGGGGAAGCCTGACCATCGCGGCGGGGGTTTGCGGCGGGGCATTCTGCGGCTCATTTTCGGGGCTGATTCTTACAACTCCCGCATCTTCATTGGGTCCACGAGCCACGGGTTCAGGATTGTTCACAACCTGCTTGCTCATATCCCTTTGACTGGCGTAATCCTAAAACGAGAACGTCACATATTTTGCCAAAAGAAGAAGAAGGGGGGAAAAAAATGTTGGTGTTGCAGAGATTCTACGAATTTCTGTCCCCGTGCACAAAACGCATGCGCTAGAAGATGTGGATAGAGGAGTGTTGCAGAATCTCGAGGAGCCCCTGCTCGCCTGCTTGCCCTCCCACTCAATGTTAATATTCCGGGGGAAAAACAGTACGGTCCACGGAAAAAAAAAAAAGAAAAAACCCCCCAAACCGTCAAATAAAAACCAGCACCAGTATCTGCAAACCCGTAATTCAAGTTTAAATAAGTGTTTCTACAGCATTGCGCCGCCAGACCTCGTTAGATTTCACATCACGACTGTAGGATGCTCCCTTCCCTATCACCAGTGTAGAAAGATTCTTTAATTTTACGCCCCATTTCCTTTCTGTCATTCAACAATGCACATCGACTTTTTTTTTTTAATATATACGAACAAGAGACAAGCTGCCCTGTAGGCAGCAGGGGATGTTAAAAAACAAGTGAAATAGTGCTGGTGAACATTTTTGAGCTGGCTGCCACGCTTCAAAACCTATCAGCAAGACGGTAAAATGCTAAAAAAAAACCCCAAAACATAACCACACTACCACAGTGGAATTACCGCCAATAACGACTGGCTTTTCCTTATTCTTTCTCGTATATTTCCTACTCGCATATCTCCAAAGATTTTTTTTAAGCGTTCACAATTAATTAAACAGAGTATTGATGACACTTTCCCGCTCAGCAGTGCCTTTCCCCTCAGCTTAAAATTATAATTTAAAATGCATCTTTTTTTATATGTACATTAAACAATCGGCAGAAAACCCCTACATTTTCCATCAGTTTAATATTAGGGTTATATAAGGGTTAATATTTACAAATATACTTTCTTTTTTTCAGAACGTTTCACAAAACTGCCCGTCGGCATTTTCCTCACAAGTTTTCTCTCCATCATAATCCCATCTCCCGGCATCAGTGATAAGATCTGCAAGGACTCGGTCACTAATTGAGTGCATTTTGGGGTACCACCGTTTTCTCCTTCCCTCGCCCCCTTCCTTCCCGGCAGCATCCCTACCCCGGTCCGAGGGAGGCTTCCCGCTCTGGCTCCGCCGGCAGCACCGCGGACAGCTCCCCCTTCTCCAACTCTTCCCTCCTCCAACTCTTCTCGATATCGAAGATCAAAAATCAAGCACTTACCATGTCTTAAATAGCCACAGATCGAGTCGATAGAGGTAAAAACAGCGGTACGGGCAATTGGCAGACTGGATTTTGCCCAGTCCAGAGCAAAGCTTTCTATACTTCCTTGGGAAAGACTGGGTTTGCGTCAGTGCATAGCAAGGTGCCCTTCGTGTGACATTTTCTTGATAATAAGAGTTTGATAAATCATTACCCTTGGTTTCAGATTTTAAAGGGACAACGAGAAGCCAGAGCGCCGGCTGCTGTCACTCACGCAGCAGTGGCATTGCGTGTTCCCTGTGACTCATGTGGGGGCTGACTACTAAACCAAATCCAGCAAGAGCATGGGAGAACTTTCTTGCTGGTAATTAAGGGGAACATGTGAGAAACACGTACTACTGCACCCAAAGCAAGAGAGAAATGGGGAGAAACCTTCCATTTGTACTCTTCTCTCTCCTCCCTCTTATTGCACAGCTATTCAGCTCCCTTTTTCCTTGCATTTCTGCAGTTCACGGTCGGATCAGACGTCTTAATAACTTGTTTACATACATTATAATTTTATATGTCCATATGTATGGATTTGAAAATGAAAATAAAAAATACGAATTTTATATCTGACCGCATAGCCACACACGGAGCGAGAAGTTCAAAGTGTATAAACTAAACAAATACATTTAAATTGCATCTTACTTGCTCCTCTTGCTCAAAATAACATTATATCATCTACTGTATTATTTTACTGTGCCTCACGGGGGGAAACCCCAATTAAATTTAAACGCAATTTAAATTTACATGCAATAAAGCAATTTTTTCTTTCATCAAAACTGTCTTAAGACAATTAAGTGGGAGCAAAGATGACGGCAACAGCTGTGAAGTTGTTGGTGCTCTTCGCTCACCCGTCAAGACATTTGTGTCTGATTATTGGGGGCTGGGGGGGGAAGAGGGGAATTACTCATCGTTAAAAGTAAAGATATTAACTCAGAACCGGTTTTGTAACGAAGTAATTCACAAAGAACCAGCCCTCGTAAGCGTGTTGCTATTTGAGGGGCTTTCTCAAAGATTTGTTACTCTCAGGATAATTTTGTTCACGCTGACAAAAAAAAATAAAAAAGCACATTGGCAGACCGGGATGCTCCCTAAGCAACCTTCCCAGTTGTTCCAGCGTCAGAGGTGCCGTTCCTCTGCATAGACCCTGCTGGCGTCAGCTCCTCCGGAGGGTATTTTACATTTTAGCGTAAGCAGTGTGAAGTGTGTGTGCGCCTATGCGTGGGAGGGGAGGGGTGGAGGGGGCTCAACTCGCCAGCACCACACGCGTTTCTTCTACGTCCTTGATTTTACGGGTTACCAACGTTTGCTTCAGCGGACAAAGCAAATAGAAAATTCGCAGTAGCCCAGACCATTCCGCAGAGCCGTTGGCTCCACCAGGAGCTGCCACCCCGGTCAGGGACCGGGGAGCTTTGTTCCACCGCAGGCAGCTCCCGCAGCGCCCGCTCCAACTCCTCCACGTTCCATCTCGTCACTGCGGATGTCAGCTGAGACTCGCTTCGAGAGTTATTGAAAACCCCACGAAAGCCGAGGAGCCGGCAAAGCAGAACGTTCGAAATCGGTTTTCGAAGATGACTCTGTCTCCCAGCTGAAAAATGCTTTTGCTTTACAGCAGAGCTCCAGCGCACGTTTTTAACACAGCTGTCGTTTATTTACTGTGATCTTGCTTCGAACATATTTAGGCGTAGGAGCTTACCTACACCACAGGTGGGTAATTGCAAGATGCATATGTAGGTGTTTTTACACACACATACACACACCCCGTGTGTTTAGACTGTTGTATGTTCCTGTCTTCAAAGGCACTTTTCTGCCTCTGTTCTACCACGTAAAACAGCAACCTGGTCTAGTGGAAGGTGTCCCTGCCCGTGGCAGGGGTGTGATGGAACTAGATGAGCTTTAGAATACTTTCCAAGCTAAGCCACTCTACGATCCTGTGTACTCTCCACTGGTCTATTCAGAAATCGAGGGGCGCACACAGAAGCCGGCTGTAGCAGGGAGGGGAAGAAATCGGTGGGTTTTTGCAGTATTTCCTTCTCGAGGCAACCTCCAGCCTCTCTGGTCGTTAGCTCCATTGTGCTGCCCTTCAGTTTACATTAATGTCTCTAAAGGCACGGACCAAATCAAAAGCGACAAGGCAGCAGTCCAAGAAGTATTTTGGTCGTCAAGGCCCCCAAACCTCTTCTGGACTCACAGAGTTGACTTAGTTTGTTTTCTCAAAAAATAGGCAAAGCTCGTCCTTCACGTTCTTTTCCAAGTGGTATTTTTGCTGTCTCCATCAGCACTGAAACGTGACATCGAAGTTTCACGCCTGGAAAAGGGGAATTGATCTCCTTTATTTTAAGAAAAGGCAAGAGCACCCCTCTGTCCCCCTTGGAAGGCTATTGGAGGGGCACGGCCGGAGGCTCTCGCTGAGGACCGGAGCCAGGGATCCGTTCTTGATCAAGAGGGACACCCAGGGAGAAACATGGCTCTGCTTCCAAACATTTTCCCTTGTCCTACCCCTCCGTGTCTGGCCCTCGGGGCCGTACAGTCCAGCTCCCTACCTCCGCTATCCTCTCCCACGTGGTTTAGAATGGAAATACCTGCTCTTGGTCCAAACCCCGAGTCTGGATTTCCGGTTCCTTTCAAAACCGAACCAAATCCCTCCAGTGTGGGGCTTTAACTTCCCGCTTAACAACCAGAAGGTTCATTAAAATGGTTTTTCCGAGCTCCTTCTCACCGTCCCTCCCAAACACTTCTCCCGCAGGCGAACCACCCCTCCCAGCCCACAACATGTCCCTAAGGGCTTAAGGAAAAGCACCTGCCTGCAGCTCACACCAAATACACATCCCGCACTCGGGGGCTGTAGGGAAGTCACCCACCCTCGACGCAAAAATCCTCTGCCTGGAGGAATCCCTGTCTGCTTCCCAAAGGGAACTGGGAGGGAAGGCTGCTGCTTCAGGGCAGGGGGCTCGTAGTCTTTTCAAATAAAGGGAAGACAGCCCCTCCCTTCCCCGAAAGAGCCCTTTGGGGACCCCTGCGTGTGCCATGGCTGCCTGCAAACCGGCGCCCTCCGTGGCCCATGGAGCGGAGGAGCGAGTCTTAATTACTTTGTCAAAGATGAAAAATAGCAATTGATTTATTTTTCTCTCTTCGCTGGCCATCCTTCCTCTTCCCCTGCCCCTTCTTTGCAGTTAAGCAAATACACAAACGAAGGCGGGGGAGCTGAACCCCCAGGAGTGGTTGTCGGGTTGTGCCGGGGCCCCCGTCCCCGCTGGCTCGGAGGATCCCCCCCTCGCCGTCCCGTCCCTCTCATCACACGCACTTTCCTGTCTTTATGCCGCATTCGTGCCGTGCCTCAGTGGAAAACAGCCAAGTCACGACATGAGCAAGCGATGACACCTCTCCACAAAAACCCCAAACACGCCCACATGCACCCACACAGTTCCTATCCCTGCGCTAAAATCCCTCGTCTTGGCTACTTTATGAGTTAAGCATTGCAGTCATTGATCTTAAATCCTTCCTTCTCAGTGGAAAGTTTGCCTAAAAGGGATGGAGGCAGTCACAGCAAGAGCCCGCATCCTCTTCCCCCCGGCTTCTCCCACGACCCCCAGGCGCAGCCTTTGCGACCTCCACAAGTGCCACCCTCTGAAGTGTCGGGAAATGGAAATCAGTTTGTATCAAGTGATTCCCACAGTACATTAATCCATGCACCTCACGGGAGGTTTTCTTCTTCCCTCCTGTCCTTGGGCTCACTTTTTAATTTTTTTTCCTTTTTCTTGGTCAGGGACCTTCCACGCAAATCCAAAGAAAACCCCTTTGGTGGGAGTTCTCCGTAGCAAACGGTCGTTTACACTCCTTTCTCCCTTTAACCTAAAAGGCAAATACAATAGCGAGGACAAGAAAGGGTGTGAAGACCCCGGGGAATGCCCTTAAATAACCATTTAAGCCGGCAATTGAACAGCCTGATTGAACAGAAAGGTAATTAGATTAGAGATGTTAAACGGTAGCTGTGAAATGCAGTGACTCAATCTGTACCAAGTACTTTGTGGATTGGACTGGATTTGCAGTCAAATGTGTTTTTCATCTGCTCTCGTCCCTTACGTGGGGAGAGGACACTGAATTCAGGGAAGTCATTGGCAAGTGCGAAGGGCTCTTGCTGTAGTTCAGGAGCCCGAGAGACGGGCAAGTCCCCGTCTGTTCTCTGAGGATGCACAGCTGCTCCCAGGTGAATAAACCTGCCCTCGCCCAGGGCTTTGGAATCTTGCAGAGAAATCACGGGTTCGAGTAACACGGGAAAGGTAATATATGTGTAAAAAGATTATAGGTTTTCTTACAGCCAACAACGGTTTAAAACCATTATGATGAAACTATAGCAATCTATAATGCAAAGCCAAGAGCAATACTGTACTCGCTCAGTTGAGATAGACACATGCACAGGCAAAAGCAGATATCAATAAGCCAGATCCTGCCAAGGGACACTTCACCTTCAATTCCTTGTATTTCCCTTTTAATTCTATCTATATATAAAAAAAATTGTATAGCCTTAACTCAGCTGAACAGTTTTCCCGTGCAGAGAGCATAGACCCTTTCTTAAAGCAGAGATTCACTTTACCAGGCTGCAGCATTTTGCCCCTCTCAGTTAATTATATTCAAATAATGAAGAGACTCTAAAAACCTTTCTGGTGATAATTACCTGTTATTTTTCTCCTGTGAAATGCCTCAGGCTCATCCTGTTATTTATTAGCCCCACTGTACACTTTCTGATTAGCTCCCTTCCAATTGTCTGAACTCAAATAACTCACTGAAGGCCCTTGGATTTTCAGATAATTGTCAGGGTCTGGTATCCTTATTGTAAAAGGAAAAGGTTTAACTCCTTCACTGGAGACCACTGTAAATAACAGAATTAAAAGAAAGGGGGATCAGGTGGGGGGAAAACAGAGGCATCTGGAGGAAATTTCTGCACCACTGGCCAGGCATTTATGCTCCGAACATCTATTTCACCCAGATACATATGGTTCTTCATTTGCCTTAAACACAGGGCATAGTCTCAATATACAGCATAATACCACAGGTTTGAACTTCCACTTTGCAACGAAACAGGGCATTACAAAAAATCATATATTAAATGGAAAAAAAAATAAGGAGATGCTATTTAGAGCTCTAAATAGATTTCCATGATTTACCCGTGAGCAATCAAGTCAAGGATACTCTTTCTCCGGTGCCATAGTAAGCTCCAGACTTAGCCAAGCCCAGTCACACTTCCCCCTCTTCAGGTAGGATTGTACCTGTCCTTACATTGCAAAGAAGATAAACAAGACCTACTGGTGCTCAAAACTGGATTAAAAGCAGTAGTTTCTTCTATTTGTACAAATACACAAAAGGTCTGTTAGGACAGAGAACAGACAAATAAGCCTCCTTGAATCCATGCTGGCTCTGTGCAGGGAGAGCTGCAGGAACACATCTAGAAAGGCTTGGCAGAGCTATCCAAGTGCTTCTGGATGTCATCAACTGGGTCACTTTATCTCAGTCTTGGCACAAATTTAAGAGGGGTGCTGCACAGTGGCTCTGGAAGCTGTGGGGCAGTGAGGCTGGAACAGAAGCAGATCGTGGCTGAGAAGAGTGCGGCAGCAGCCCCCATGCCAGATAGAACAGGGCAGGGAAAATAGGGACAAGGAACTGCCTGTGGGGGGACATTGAATCACAGCACATTCACAGGGAAGGTTCACCTGCAGAAAAGAGCCTAAACCACCTGCAGAGGCGGTTTTTCCGTGGCACACTGACTCATTGTTGAGCCATGAGGCGTCAACTCAGCTAAATTTCAATATTAATAGAGATTAACACCCTAGACAACACTATCTGAGAAGAGCAATTCTCCAAACTGTGGTATCTCGGTCAGGTGTTATCATGTGAATATACATTAAGGTTTGAACTCCTGATGAGAAATCAGGAAAGAAAATATCACAAAATGAGAGAAAGTTGATTTTCCAAGTAGATTCCCTGTGAGGACACCACAAGTATCACACCGACAAGATTCTAGCAGACAGCCAGTCCATTTTAACACCTTTCACTCGCTGCCTTTTTCACTTCTGACTGTTGAGTCAAAACAAAAAATCATGGCATGCACCTCTATGAGGAGCTTTCCCAGGAGTCAGCAACACTGACTACCTGGTCTTATTTTAAGAAAAAAGCATAATAAATGTAGTAATGTAACTATTTCAGTATTTCACAAGGCAAGTCATTCAGATTCTGATTGGAAAAAACCCCCCTTGAACTGCTTCTGTGGTCTCTCATAGGAAGTTGTAGGTTTGTTTAAACAAGAGTGCTCCACATTACACTTTTTTCCCTCTTTCACTGTGAAAGGGGAAATCCCCCAGTACAGAGTGAATGGGTATGATGATTGTCACACAGAGATAACAAAACTGTGATCCCTCCATCAACATGAAAAAATCCCACCCTTCATCTTACTAAGCACCAGCTGAAGAAACCCACCTGTTCAGGATTGCTAAGTCAACCCAGCACTGAGATGTGAGTAGTTTGTAAGACATTCATAAGCAGTGAACTTTCAAGGTCATAAGTTAAATATAACCTTGTTTTGGCTGAAGAATAAATGCTAAGTGCAAATTTTCAGCTATAGCTTCTCTCACTGGGCCATCTATTTGGAGGACATTAGTAATTACTCTCCTTTCTGAATCAAATCAGCCCCAGTATGCTTGGAACAGCTTTGTGGGAATATTCTGGTGGAAACGCTTCAATCCTTAGCAATTTCCCAGTAGTGAAAATCCAGAGAGAGTCCCTACTCTAGGATCTAAGCCTTAGGTAGGGGAGTGCCATGTATGCCAACACTGTGCAGCTGGGAACTACCCCAGAGTTGACGAGCAGGAGATGGGGATTTATTACAGAGCCACTTTTCAGCTCCATTACACCATCAGATGGCTCGAAGGGGCTGCCATCACAGCAGAGAATCTGGCTTATGGCTTGTACACATGTGGCTCTTATTCAAAGCCTCCTCAGCTGTTAGTCAGAACTACATAATCCCATAGTGTCTGCACTTCACTAAGCACAGAACTCTGCTCTATAACCCCTCAGTGCTTATTTGGTCATTCTGAACTAGACTCGACTTGTAGCTTACCCTCAACTTCAATTCTGAAGACACAACTCCAACCTTTTTTGCAATAAAAAACTTATATATCCTCAGACAATCTGTGCCTTCTGCTTAGGGTATTTGGTTTAAATCAAAGACATTGAACTGCTTAAAAATTGAAAAAAGCAAGTAAGCCTCTCCAAGTTTATATGCTGGAATCAGGTTTAAGCATTTCCTTGAGCATGAATTTCCAAGTAATTAGAATGACACTGTTCTCCCAAGGTACAAGATTCATTGTTTAAATGATCACTTTGCTTCATCTTCTGACATTCTGGGTAGCTTCAACTACAGTTCCACTCCAAATATACTTAATGTCTTGGTCATATGAAAAATTCAAGATGATCCACTATCTAAGATGATGGAAAACTCAAGTCTGACTTCAGTGTCAAGACCATTTTCTTAACAAGATTCTCAGCTCACTCCTATGCTTGTCAGTGAGATGGTAAGAGGTACAAAAACAAGAGATCACCAGAGGTACCTCGGTTTCTCCTGAGTACCTTTTTCATTTAATCTTTCGTTACACTTTCCTAGTAAAGCCCCACTTATCTGGGACACTCAGAGGAAGTTTTCTCATGGCATTGCAAAGAGCTTAGCAAAATACAGCTAAATACCATCATTTCTCTTCTGCAGCTAAAGAAGCAGACCAACAGGCAGGAAGTGGATGAACTGGGGAAGGGAGGTACCTATCAAGGATGACGTGAAACTGGAGCTTAGCTCTGCCTCAGGTCCCCCAGGTGACCTCAGGCACATCACTTCAACTGCGAGTTTGAGTGAACAGCAACCTCGATTCTTTCTCCTCTTGCTCAGCAATATATTCTTCTGAGATCAGGTCTGACTCCAAGGACTGCATCCAATTTCATAGCCTCTTGTGTGACCTCTCACTAAATCTCAATAGTCTGGAATAAAAACATCTATGTGACTAACTTTAAAAAATGTTAGACATCTTCATTTTATGTAATTTCATGAGTATAAGGTTGTACTGTCAGCCAGGATGAGGTTTCACATGTTTAAGTAATTAAACCAAAAGAAAGTGGTAAAGCATCTCTTACAAATACCTTTGGGCTCAGGCATTCCCAGCTGACTGCCTCTCTTTTCCTCAATAAACACATCAGTTATGAGGGAATCTCTGCTGACTTTGCCATGTTGTCCTGCCATTGCTCACACATAACTCCCCTTTTAAAAAAGATGAAAACATGTCACTCATTGACACAAGAGACATCTATGCAAAAACCAAGAGACAGGCAGAAAGCAAGACTCCTCCATTCAAAACAGGCCCTTGAAGTTTTATGGATTTGTATCCTTCTTATGGATTAATTCTGTGATGCTTATCTGCTCTTTTATTTTTTCTCTAGACACTGTGCAATGAAGGAGCAAGCAGCTGATGTGCGTGCTTGATACCCTAACATTTTTTGTCCTCCTGATAGCAGGAGAAATCTAAGGAGCCTTTTGGGGGCCCTTTCATATCCTGTTTAGTGAGATGATGTGCTTGGAAGGGATGTTTTGACCATGGAAATATTTGCTTTTCCATTCTGCCACCTCCTCATGGATGTCAGACCTGGTCAGGGGGCTTGACTTGCATTTTCACCATTCCAGTCCCAACAAGGGAACAGCCATGGGGTCATCCAAACCAGGGTCTTGCAAGGTATGATGAGCTAGAGAGTCAAACCCCAAACACAAGTTCTTTCTGCCTGGATGTAGCCACAAGGACCAACCAATAATTCCAGTGTCAGCACTCTCATCTCTCTCATATCAAAGGAATTTTTTCAGCCCTTCACAGGAATTGTTACAAAACTGTCAACACAGAGACACCTTAGATCTAGAGGATGGCTCCTGCCTCTTTCTACCCAATTTACTCATCTTCAAGTAACACATCATTACTCAACTTGGAGCAATAACATTTAGACAGACAAACTAAATTGATTTTGATGTCTGGGGACTTTAGCCTGGAGAATTTCATAGAACTTGGCCAGATGTTCCTTTCTCCAACTTTCTGCTGGGGTTGACAATTATTGGTGATTACTTTTCAGGCATAAAGAAACCAGGTCAGCTTGGACTGTAGCAGACAGAGAAGCAAATTCCAGGTATCACACAGCACTGATCCTGGGGAAAAGCAAAGAGCCCCCAAGGAAGAGCATACAGACACACACTTCAATGCAATTTTGATTGAGACAAACACAATTTGGGAGCATGTGTCAGACACAGGGGAAAAAGAAACAAAACAAAAACCAATAGACAAAAACCAGACTGGAAATGAATGTACAATTCAAAGAGAAGTAGCAATAAGGTCTGCAAGACAAAACTGTGTATTCTGCAGAGGTGGTCTGAAAACTACCAGCAGCTCATGATATCGGCCAACAGAGTCAGTGGGGTTCAAACAGGGCTGATCCAGAAACTCTTAATTATTTTCTTTAGACTAGCAAGGTCACCAAAACCTGCTCCAAAACTCAGATTTAGATACAACAGGCAAGAGGACTTGAACTTATGGCTCCCCTTTGGACAGTCCCAGGCAAATGAAAGAGGGATATGTGCATGCTCAGTATTTACTTTTGATGTGATTACCACAGAACATACTGAGCCCAGAAAGCTTGTATGTGGAGCCAGAGTCCTATTAACACCTACAGCCAGTTTATTTGTCCCTTTCAAATCCGACACAATCAGAGGGAAGCAAGCTAGTGCAAACTGCAGTCCACAGACTGTACTACAGAAAGATCAAATGTCATCTGCACGATCTCCCCCTGGCCCTTCATCAGATCCACGTGTAACCCCCCCCCAAAAATCCTCCAGGTGATACCTCATACTCTCCCTTCTGTTTCCATGCTACTGAGCTTGAAAAATAGCTTCACAGTGTGAGCTGCAACAGACTGCAGGAAAAGAAATATGACCTGCTGAGGCTTCTGTGAAGTACAGGAAAACGCAATAGGATCTGGTGATGTTTTCTTAAACCGCACGCTGCTTTGAGATAATGACCATACCAAGCGCCTTTTATTCACTTTTCCTGCCATCTACGCTCTTGTTACCAGCTAGGCTTATGCATCCCTCTCCTCAATTCAGCTTCATCTCTGGAGAAAAGGTAAATGACACTTGGCTTACTCCATCTAAGTTTTTATTCTTTATGGAAGACAGGGAAGAGCAGGTAGAGGTGAGGAACTCTGGAAAGAGACTTTGTATTTAAAATATATTGTGCAAAAAAGCACATGATAGATCTACCCAGTTCACCATCCTCTCTGGTTCTCTACCATACCACCTTCTCAAAGAGACTGGTGAAGTATTGCTTAATGCATAGTACACAGCAAACAAATCAAAGTTTGATGCTGGACCATTTCCTCTTCTCCCCAGGTAACTAAAGCTGCCCACATCAAACAATGAATGCAAGATGGGGAGGCAGATTTGAAAATACGTATTTGTCCTCTTCGAAAGCATCAGTACACTTCAGTCTTTTAAATACACAGCTAGAAACAACAGAATATGCTGAAAAACAGATTGACTAGCAATGACCTGTTGAAAACAAGGTTTACTCCATTAATGTATCAGCTGGGCATAGTGACTAACAGGCAGGGTTTCCACTTTGCTCTCAGTGCTGTAACATGATGGACAAATACAGCAGGTTATTGAAAACATTCAAGCACAGAGTGGACCCAGAGGAGCAATGGCAGAACTCAGGAAAAGCAGCTATGTCATGGCAGGCATATCAAAGAGAAGTGTTTTATCAAAAACCTAATAAACTCTCCTGTAAGTTTATTGAATGTCTTTCCCCAACTCTGTGGACTATCACAACCATTTCTCGTTGGGAATAAATCCACATGATGAGCAGAGAAACGGTGACACTGTTGTAACAGATCAGCCATTCCTTGCTTATTCCACTGACTCAAGCAATGTTTTCAGATGGCAACTACAAAAGCAGACTGCAAGATCACAGTCATAGAACAGTTTGTGTTGGAAGGGACCCTAAAGATATTCTAGTTCCAACCCCCTGCCATTGGCAGGGACACCTTCCACTAGACCAGGTTGCTCAAAGCCCTGTCCAACCTGGCCTTGAACACCTCCAGAGATGAGAAATCCTCAACTTCTCTGGGCAACTTGTTCCAGATGATCTTATGATGTAGATTTTGTGAAGGTTTTCCTGCTAACAGCTCTCTTACACACTTCCTCCTATAATGTCTCAATTACTTCAAAAGTAATTAACTGTCACATGGATGAATAAGTCAGGCATGGAACATCTGATTCAGAAAAATAGTTTTGTGTGAAAAACATAAACTTCCATTAAGGAATGGGTTCAACCACAACCCTAACTCCATGGTGTATTCCTTACCCAGATGTCACATATAGGTTTTAACTTGAGAATTGACCAAAATAATGGATTAAAAGGCAACTTGAAAGCCATGAAAATTGAATATTTACTCTCTCCTTTATAGCCTGTGTAATCTGCTTGTGTTTTTGTGGTTCTTTTAATATAGGAAGATGAGAAAAAGCACAACACCTTTTAAATATTAAAACATATAGATCGACTTATTCCATAGAAAAAATAGGAAATCTGTTTTGGAGATAACAATCTTAAACTACCCTTCACTTAAGGCAGTACAAAGGGGCTTTCACTCAGGTTTTTCAGGAAGGTAAACTTCTGTAAAAAGATAAATCTTGGTTTCATCAGAGCAATAAATAATTAAAAAAAAATAAAATCACTAGTCACTTCAGAAAATTTTGATCAGAGCTTAATGGTTTGATAGTTAAAGAAGGAGCTTGCCATTTTTACCTCAACAGCATATAGTTTTTACAATAAGCTTCTTTGTCAATGGGTCCATTTCAACAAAACCCCTCTCCCTCTGTTTTCCTTCCATGGCAGTGTGTTTTCCTGCTGCAATTTGCTGTCATTTGCAAAAGACATTGGTTTGTTCCAGGTGACAAATAAAAAAGATTGGAGACACCCATGCCCAGTGAGGCTGCACAGTCCAGGGTCATTGTCATCTGATACCCTAAAGGTGGTCAAAATCACATGCAAAACGATTGCAAGAGCATTATTTCTACCTCTAGGGACACAACACAGTAATATGTGTTATTTTCTAAGCTAAATCCATTTTGGGGTCTACACAATGCTCCCAAAATAAATATCAGTGCAGGTATCAATAGGAGGCAAGAAACCTAACTTTCTACTGCTTTTTCTTCTCAGTGTAAGGCTTTGTATTAATTCCCAAGCAAGCAGTACAGCGCAGTTTAATATCTGAGTCACAGAGAAGTCCTCCTGCTCCTCACATCCAATTTTCCAGTTGAGTAGACTTTGCTTCAAGAATGTCCAGCATTGTGACAGGAGTCAATATTATTAAGAAATTCCCTCTTTTCAATGCTCTTCTCTTTGCATAACCTATCAGAAGGTTAAATCAAAATTCAATTCTACTTACTGAATCTTACTTGTATTTCAGGCCCAATTACCTAAACCATGATTACCCGAAGTGGATCAACACTCCTTCAAGGGAGCTCTTTGTGGTATGTGGCACCCAGGACTTGTAATCTTCCAGAGTGTCTCCCACCAGCTCACTTTCCTCTCCTGTCACCCTAGAACTCCTTCTTTCATTCAGGCAATGTGCAACACTCAGAGAAATACAAGTAAAAGCTGTTAATTCTTAGCAAGATTAACTTTATAATGAAAACTACCGCAAACAACAGTACTAGAGAGTGATGGTACTAAAGAGCTAAGCAAATGGATAATACTGGATGAACTGTGTCAATTTTAAGATTTTTATCATTTTATTATTCTTTTTTTTAAATCTAGGTCATTAAATACACCCTGTGACTATCACCTGCTCAAGTGCAAAAAAA
Organism: Cephalopterus ornatus; assembly: GCA_013396775.1. Lineage (NCBI taxonomy): Eukaryota > Metazoa > Chordata > Aves > Passeriformes > Cotingidae > Cephalopterus > Cephalopterus ornatus. The sequence goes on along the minus strand of VZRE01006216.1, from coordinate 643,161 downwards.
CAAGAAGCCAGGTGTAGTGATACCAAGAGGAGCATACGTGGCACAGATTATATTCGGGTAGCACGGCATTATGTCCATGAGATGGGATTTACCAATGGTAACTTCCCAAATGTGGGTACTTGAATCACTCACAGCCTTGCTCCTCACTGCACATTACTGTGGTGAACAGATGTGATCTCTCTCAGTTAATGAAACTCTCTCTGGAAAAATCTATTCCTTATTTTGCGTAGGCCATGACATGTATCAAGATGGCTGAGTGGTCAGGAAAAAAACAAACCTGAGAAAATGGACATCCCCAGCTTCACTTGGCTCTCCATGGAAGAAAGCAAAATAACTTGAAAAGCCTCCCAGACCACCACCTAAAGCAGGATTGTTTTAGCATCTGCCAATTGAATCCAAGGAGAATAATTTTATTTTGGGTTGTAGCTCTCACTTGAGAAAGCCTAACTTCAGTTAGTTTGCTTTCCATGGGACATATTTGCTCTCACTCTGTTTGCACTGATGTCTTGAGTAGTACCCAAGTGGAAAATAGAATTAACATGTTGAGTAAGCTTTATTCCTCTTTAATTTGTTATCACTGTCATTAAGAGTCTTTATTTTACTTTGGCTAATTGTTACAGGAACAGCAATAGAAATGTCATAAATCTGTATGTTGATTGTTTCATGGTTAAGTTTTTCCACGGGATGAGTCTTTTTCATTTATCACCAAGGAGTTCAGAGTGCTGGACCCTGGAGGCATTAGTAATTCCAAGAACTGAGTAACACTCTTGCCATTCAGAAAGGCATAGAAATGAAGTTTGTTTCTATTTTGACATATGAGAATTAGCAAAGTAGATAAAGATTCAGAGCCAGTTGGTACACATCAGGGAACAGGCTGTTACTTACAGATCCATGTGCTGGAAAAGCATGAGCTTTTTAAATATTCTATTAACAAAACTTAATTTCTATGTGCATAGTACCTCACCAGCAGTAAGGCTTCTCCTTGACCCTTCTGTCTTTGCTGCTCAACAATACCATTAAAAATACTGCTTTTCCATGTGAAGTTAATTATCTACCTATGACTTTTATAGAAGGTAAAAAAAGTATATCAAACAGTAGGTGTTTAAACTTTTACTAAACCTGGAAAACTGAACCATCTTCCCAGTCCAACTATATAAAAGTAATTCAAACCGGATGTGTTTTACACCTATTTAATCACATAAGCCCTTCTGCAAATTTGTCTGCAGTGCTCATGACACTAAAAGCCAGCTTTTCTTTCTGTTTTCCCTTGCCTTTGCATGTAATGTGGTATTTGTCTTTTAATTAGATTAGTCACTACTTCACCAGCATTATCATCTGCCAATGTCTGGATAAACAAAATAACATAAAATCTCTTTGTAATTTCTTTGTAAGTTTGTATATTCAGAGATATGCCCATGGCTTTATTTTTGGTTGTCTTTGAAAACCCTTAAATGCCATTATTATGCAGTTAATCAACGCTGTAAAAGCAGTAGTGGATCGTACCTCCAAACCTGCTCTCTAAAAATAAGATCATCATCACTTTAGTCTTCATACAAGCCTTTACTTTCAACTCTTGATCTTCCAACTCCCCCTCCTTCTTCTTCCACAGAGCCAGTCAGAGCCAGGCTGCGTCATTCCACTAACCTCGGTGGAGACACGCTGCTGTAATTTTTCCTTCAAATAATTTAAACCAGGCACAGAAAATGCTAACAGTCATTACTGCAGGGAACTTCAGGCACTATTAAACAGAGAGCAGAGGAACATCCTTGAAATAAAAGTCTTAAAACCTCACTAGCAGCTTACCTTTTTAAGTTAGCAACTGTATCTCCCAAACCAGCTTTCTGAATCCTCTGTAGAGCTTTATTTGAAATTGAGGTTTTGCTTTTATCTGGATCTGTCTCATTACAGCACACCCCATAGAACAGAATTTAGAAGGTCAAACTGAGGTGTACACACAAAAATCCTATTAAGAGGCCCCAGCATGATGCTCACTGAAGGGACATTCAGTAGCAAAGGACCAGAAGCTTCCAAGTTTGTCTGTCTTGCTCAGCTGCTCTCCGATGGGTAGAAGCAGGAAGACAGTTTTATAGCTTAGCTAAACACTTAAAGGCACTGCAGAAGACATGATTTAAAAAAATCCCAAAAAACAAAAAATGTGTCATTAACACTTAAACAAGAAGTGGAGCTGTGGGCACATCCATATTCTTTTCAGGTGGGTTGTTTATCTTGAAGTACCTAGATTCTGGGCACAGATTTGCAAGAAGAAGGCAGGCCAACCTTTCAGTTTTTATCTGAATATTAACAGAACTTATGAATCACTAGCCAATTTTAACACATCTGACCTTGGGCTAAGTATAATGTAAATTACTTAAGCATGAATAGAGATTGATAACTGCTAGTAAAGAATACTCCTTGAGAAAAAGGTTAACTATTGGATTAAACTTCTGTCCATTCAACGTTCTTCAGAACTGCTGGACTTCATTATTAAGCATGGCAAAAACATACTTTCCCAATTAAAAAAACCCAACCAAACCATTCTTAGCCAAACCAGCATTTTTCCTAAATGATTTCCCATTCAATAAAGTCTAGAAATAATTATGGGATATTAAAGATAATTCAACAGGATCACAATCACAGTAATTAATCTACAAGTGTATATTTACAGAAAAACACAGTTTAACTACAAAACATTCAGTGAGCCCAATATGAATTTAGAAATACTAGCATTACCATGTGGTCCTTTGAAAATACACGGTGCCAACTGGAAAATTTCCGTGTCCTGCAGTATGGATGTGTACATGATCATGTATGAGTATAAATGCTGGAGACATATACATATACACACTTACATGGCACTGCTATTGTTTACCACAGCGGTTCCTTGGTTTTGCAAATGAAGACACTCTCCCATTAAATGTACAGTTGCCACCTGCAGTTTGGGGCAGGCAAACTTTTATCCTCTTGGAAGACAGACATTCTATTAGCACCATGTGTTCATTTTCCCTTCACTGTCTGCAAGTTTCACAAAATGAATTTATAAAGTGAATCGAGGGTCCTAAATTTCCTGATGTCAAAGAAAAGGCTTTTTTTAATGCATGTGAAATTACACACCTTAAGCAAGGTATCATAAAATAATTTTGTAATTACTTCATGCATACTTCATACTTCTGACCACCTGAAATCACCAATCTTTGCATTAGTTTTTTTTTCTTTATATCCTTGTAGATATGCATCATAGAACAAATCAGAGTTTTTAACATGCTTTAGCAGTTCTCCATCAGCAACAACAACTTATCCGTATGTTTTAAGGCCTGTGACAACCCTTTTTCTATAAATGTCCTGCATCCCATTTCTGCCATGCCTGCAAATCAAACACACTGTGGGCAGCACTGGTTGATGAAGCAAAGACTGAATTTGTACAGGGTTCATTGCATCTCTGAAGAATAATCTGCATATTCAACATTTGGAATGAAAGGATCAAGGAGAAGTGTAGCAGTCTAGGACTTGGGAGAGATCTGATCTTCACAAATAAGGGAATGCTGTCAGGGCACATTAGAAGTTCAATCAAAATGAAATCCAACAAAAAACCCAGAGCATGAAAAAAACCCCCAAAGTCCAGGGACAAGAGAGATGCCCTGAAACAGAACCAGCAGCAAACAGGTCTGTGTATCATCAGAATCACGAGGTGAAGAATGAGCCACCAGCAGGGTTTGCTTCTGCATTAAAAACAGCATTTGTACATTCCGGGATGTAAAGGGTTTCTGTGGCCAGGTTTTGCTAGCAGTGGGGAGCTACAGTGGTGGCTTCTCTTAGAAGCTGCCAGAAGTTTCCCCTGTCCCGTGGAGCCAATGCCAGCTGGATCCAGGCCAGGCTTCCTGCCGAGCCCATCAGGAGTGACAGTAACGCCTCTGGGATAACATATTTAAGAACAGAAAGTTATTGCACAGAAAGAATTCCAGCCAGGTAAGAGCAGAGTGAGAACACGGGAACAGCAGTGCAGACACCAAGGTCAGTGCAGAAGGAGGGGCAGGAGGTGAGTTGCTCCAGGTGCCGGAGCTGAGTCCCTGCGGCCCGTGGTGCAGACCAGGGTGGGGCAGCTGTGCCCCTGAGCCCTTGGGGGACCATCGGGGTGCAGAGACCCCCCTGCAGCCCATGGAGGAGCCCATCCTGGAGCAGGTGGATTCAGGAAGGAGGCTGTGACCCCGAGGGAGGCCCAGGATGGAGCAGGGTCCTGGCAGGGACCTGCAGCCTGTGCAGAGCGACGCCCACGCTGGAGCAGGTTTTTCCTGGGCAGGACTCGTGGCCCTGTGGGGGACCCATGTTGGTACAGCTCATCCCTGAAGGACTGACCCCATGGGGGAGTGACCCACGGGACAGCAGATTGGGAAGAATTGCTGCCCAAGGGAGGGACTCACGCTGGAGAGGTCCACCAAGGACTCCAACTCCTCTCCCTGAGAAGCAACAGAAACAACAACAAGTTGCAACTCCCATTCCCCGTCCCTCTACACCACTGGGGGGGAGGAGGGAGAACATGGAAAGAAGGAGGGGTGGGGGGAAGATGTTTTTAAGATTATTTTACTTCTCTCTTTTGCTCCAACCCTGATAGTAATAAATTCAATTAATATCCCCACTTCGAGTCTGTTTTGCCCATGATGGTGATCAGTGGGTGACATCTCCCAGCTCTTACCTCATGAATCCTTTGCTGTTTTTTCTCTCTCCTCTGTCCAGTTGCAGAGGGGAGGTGGAGAATGGCTGTAGTGAGTACCTGGCATCCAGCCAGCGTCAACCCACTATACATGAGAAGGAGAGGGAAGAAACAGGAGAAAATAGACCTCTGAGAGAGGCAGGTAAAGAACTGCCACATTTGAATTGCAAAGTTAGGGAGTCTAACCCATAGAATACATAATTTTGATATTTCTTAGTCAGGAAAAATAAAAGACTTCATCACATAAGATGTTGCTGCTAAAAAATAAATACTGTGACATGAGCAGCTCAATTTACATGAGCTGGTCTAACAGACAAATGCTGTCAGATGATAAGTGAAATTCAATCTCTCTACAATTTACTTTTTTCTTTCTTTTTTGAATACAGGAGCACACACTGAAGTAATAAACTTAGGTCTGAAATTGCAACTATCCCAGTTGTTCAAAAGTATTTTAAAAAACCTATACACCATTGTTTGTCATTGGACTGACAGATTTTCTACAACTACAACTGGACTTTATCATCATATCACAAAGGGAATTTAAAGAGGATGTGTACCTCCTTTTTGGCAAATGGGTTAGGGTTTGTAAACTCCAGGACAGACAAAAACAGAAGTTGCAAAGATGAGCAGAAGAGCTGGAAATGTGCGTGATGAAGTCCAACTCTGCCTTGTGCATCTCAACATAACCAGCACTGACACACAGACACCACAAACATCCAACGTGGATAAAATGCATTAGCGTTTCCACCCTCCCTAGGAAGAAAATACCCAAGATAAGGATGATATTGTTTGCTTTTCCACAGCAATGAGTTGTAGCCACTTCTTAAACAGGTCTGCAGAAGTATTTGATGCCATGATGTGGAATCTGCCTGCAGCAGAGGTAGGTGGAAGACAGGTTGTTACCATCACCTGGAGAAAGAAATTTTTCCATGAACTATGCAGAATGTACTACTGACCTGTCCAGCCACTGTCACACTGGTTTATTTATTTATTTTTAATACAGGTCATTTGCATCTTTGGCCACATTGACCATGTGCCTTAGAATAAAGGATCACATTTTCAGTGAACTATTACTATCTCTCACTGGACAAATTCAAGGGCATTTCTACTCTTTAAGTAGTTACTTTCCCCTTCTCTGCCTCAGTCATTAGAATCCATTTAAAAGAGTATTTATTGATCACATTTCCTACAACATTTAATTCTTAGAGTTACAATTACGAAATGTAAATAACTGATCGTGCTGTCAGATGAATCCTGTATTATTCAACTGCTAGGTTGAAAAAAGCCACCTAAAATTAATAGGTTACTTCCACAGGATGCTGACACTGGCTCTTAGATCAGTGTCCACTTGTGTATTTGAAGTTCTTTGAAACTCCAAAGCCTTCATCAAATGACCCTCCCTCAGGGTTTACATTAATTAGTCTTTTCAGGACATTTTCCTACTGGTTAGATGATGGCAAGTCCTTTGTTCTTTACACAGTTTGTGGTTTTAGTTCTTATTTATTTATTTTACAATAGCATTTACTTTTTTCTTTTACACATTTTTCAACCTTTTTTTTTTTCATTTTCAGCCCTGCTACTGAGGGCTACACAAACTCTCTACAGGGCTTTGCACTGCTCTCCCTTTGCATTTTCTACTTTCCTTGCCTACTATGGCAACATTTATACAAACATAAAATCTGCAGAAGTATAAAGAAATTCAAGTTGAAGGGCCCTAAACAAGATCACCCAAAATGAAAGCAGTTTTCACACAGGAATGAATATCTTCATGAAACCCCTCCTCCCTTGAACAGTCAACCCTTGACTGTCCAGAGTGTTTCTGTAAGAAGCCAAATCAAATCCACCCTTTCAGCACCTGCTCTTTGTTTGCAGTATTTTTCCTAAAGCTGCTGGAATACCCACTTATATCCACCTATGCCCCAATAGGCTACTACAGAAAAAACTGTAGGCACAACTAAATGAGCCATCACTGGATAAACAGAAGAATTTCCAATTACACAGAAAACAAGGAAACTGGCAACTGCATTCTATATCATACTGGGTTCATTTATTTAGATAAATGTAACTGTTACAACTTTTTAATTACAGAAGTGTAATAAAAATACGGTCTTTGGTGCTGCAATCCTGCAGTTGGAATTCCAAAATTAGTCCCATTAGGATTTTCCAGGTACTGCTGAGGTGCACTGGCACATGATTTAGGTTCTTATTTCATAAAAAAAATATTATGCAAGGATTTTGCCAGCGGAAGAATAAAACAATATTGAGAGATGACATTTATTGTTCCTCACAGCAAGACTTCACACTCATTTTTCTCACCCAGCAGTCTGATGTAACCCAAACCCATCTTTCTTGCCTTCCTCACTTAAGTGAGCCTCCATGTCCCAGAGTAAAAGCATCCAAACAGTGCTCTCTCAATTCCAGGCAAATTTTTCATATTCTTCTGTGTGTGTGCACACACGTGCAAATCCAAGAGTTTGCCATTTTTTTTGATATTTAAAAACAGTGATTTGACTTTAACAGCTCCCAGAGTCAGTGCCCAGGATGTTCACTGGAGGCTGTAGGTCTGCTGCGTGTCCTTCACTGAAAGGGTTATGAAGAGGGACCGGGGATCCTTTCTGTTTTTGCGGACTGTGATCTTCCCTCTCAGGGCCTCTCCTGCAACAGCAAAAAGGAAATTATTATGGTTACTGCATTGAATCACATACAGTAACAGCAAAGATGCACATGTTGCATGAGAAGCTGTTCCAAATTAATCGGAAATAAAAAGGCTGCAAAGGTTTCCTTTAAGTTTTCAAAGCCCTAAGCAATGGCCTTGACAACAAACCTAAGTCAAACCAACTGCAGTTAATCCTGGTGAGGTGCTGAGTTCTGCTGGATGCTTCACTTCTCAGATGGCCCACCCAAAGAGCTGATATGCCAAATATTTCCCTTGTGACTGGGGAAAACCATATTTAACCAACTTGGAGGGAAACCACGTAACCACAAAAACCTATTCCTGCTGTATATGCCTTGTGGTTTGCATTTGTGCTGCATGTCATTTAAGCTCTAATTGGGTAATGTTAAATATCTACAGAAATCTTCATGGCATTTCAAGTACAGACATTATTAATTGCAAGTTTTGTTTGACAAAGTGTCAGGCTCTCTTGACCATAACACCTGATAGGTACATCCTTCTTTTACAACCAGAGCAAATGCTTTCACATTGAAGGAAAAGAAAATAATCTCAATTTATTTTCAGTCCTTATTACGACTTTCAATTTAAGGTATATTTGCAAATTTAGGAATACACAATATAACAAAACACAAATACACAAATTTGTAAATTTGTACATTTAGGAAGCCCTCCAAAGCCCCTTCAAACCATCCTTTTAAACACACAACACCTACATCTAAACAGATGAATCTACCAAACACATTATAGGAGGGCATGATCCCAATCTACAGCAGTAGTTCTGTGTTATTCTTCCATCAGGCTTCCTTTGCCCCATTCACTTTCATCCCTCACACCAGCCACACCTACTGTTACTACTTTTCTATCTCACTGGATCCAAAGTATTTCCCAGCTGGTCATTACCTACTGTGATCTTAAAATCCAATGTTAATGTTCTGCTAAAAAGCTTATTGCAAAAATGAAAATAAACAGCAATTTCAAAACTAAGGTGGTTTCAAATTCAGGAAGGATTTGAGAGTTCTCCATTTGGCACAATTCTCGGTCACATCCACAAACAGTAAACTGACAGGAGGTCCACATTCTAAGTTCAGGGTATTTTGTCAAAGCCTGCAGTATAAATATCAAAGAAAGCTTATCAACAAGAATGACTGTGGTACCAAGGATCAGAAAAAAACCCCATATTCTTTGATAATTTTTTTTTCAAATCATTTAACAGTTAGTTGGAGATTCCACCATAATTCCTGTGCAGCTTTCTTATTAGGAGTCAACTGACTGACATAACACAATGCAATTTGCAAAGAATTGTGAAAACAGTTTCACAGATTATTTAAACAGAGATTTGCCAGATAGAAGGACAAGGATTGGAGAAAAAAAAAAAAAAGGCATTATAGCTTCATTTCAGGGAGGAATTTTAACCCGGTTTGAAAACACAGGTTTTCAAAACTGCTACAAAATGATTTATTTTAATATCCTGTGATAACAATTCAGTGAGACTGAAGAGCCTCTGAGAACCAAAATTCCATGATTTAAATTAATCCATACTTCAATCTTCCAATTTAAAACATTAATAAAACACTATAAATGAAGCGAAAATTTAAATATAATTCCATAAATTATAGTTGACTTCATAGAACAGAACCCTCAGATTCTGTTTGTAGAGGCAGTTCATGAAACAAAACATTCCATTCAGTTTTCCTTACGTGGTAACCACATTAAATCTGCCTTTCTGAACAAGACTTTTCTGAGGGCTGAAGCAAAACAACAGCAGTGCAACCGAGTAACAGAGAGGCAGTTCTGACCAATTAATCAATGTCATGTAGATAGAAAATGACGGATGTTTTTCCCCCGCTCTGCTGTCCTAGGAGCTGCCTGGAGGAAGCTGGGACTGGGACTCAGCTGCATCACCTTGCTCTTATCACGCTCAGTTGAATGCAAGTAAACCACACAGTGCCATTGCAGTTTGATTAGGACAAAACTGAATCCATTACAGTCCCCCTCCTGCATTTTTATTATCCCCTGGGGAGGCCTGAAATTTGTCCCCAAACAGAAAAAGCAGAAGAATTCAGCAGAAGTGCTGCATCAGCTTGCTAGTACAGCAGAAAATACATCTCTGTGTCCATACTGACTCACTGTCAAAAACCCCACATTTGATTACAGGTTCTAGAGAACACCTCGGACATGTGCTCAAACTCAAATCAGTTTATTAACATCAGTAGAATTGTAAGCAATAGCACCTGTCACTTATGTTTGTGCAATACAATCACATACAGGGCAGGCCTGCAGTCTGCGAGCCAAGGTACTTCTCAGTGCAGAAGCCACATCACTAGAAGTGCTCAGGCCCAACAAATCATGTTTCTTCAGCACAGAAAGGATTTAATCAGACTCGAAGATTCTACACGGTCTCCCCTGCATACACATCCATAACATCTACTCAAAGTTTGGAATGACCCATGGCAATGAGCTTGTAATGTGAAGAACTACTCTGCCTTTCAATACAACTTGGTGTCTCTTCCCTCTTTGATCATGGAAAGGACTGAAAGAGTTACCAAAGGCAGCCAGAAATCAAGCTCTTTCAGGTTTCCTTCTTTTCTTCCTGGGGAAAAGCTCTATGAAGCCAACAGAGGGAAAAGTAAGAACACAGCCCTTTCTTTATTCTTTATTCTGAACCCCATTAATATTTAAGAACCTTATGAACACTGGAACTGTTTCAAAGAGAGCTGCTAGAAAATTGGATCTGGGCTAAAAACACCTTAACTACTGAACTGCTGGTGAAAAGTATCTTTACAAATCCCCTACACTGTAAAGAATCACTTAGTGGTAGTCACACATTCCTTCACAGCCACCAAACAGTAAGATGACACCACCCTTCACAATAAGGTTGCCCTTGTTGGAGGCTGACAATTTAAACATGATTAAGTTTTCCACTCTAGTTTAGATTAACTGGACCCACTGCCTAATGCAACGCTGAGGTCTAGCATGCAACAGAAAAAACAGCAAGTCTCAAAAGCATAGCTCTCAAAGAGTTGGGTAGAAAGTGGTTTCCATATCCCATCTATCTTCTGAAAAAGAAAAAGAACAACTGAAATAGTTCGTGAGGGGACCAAGAGCACTTCCCTTAAACTCAGTAACTTATCCTTAATCCTCCCATTCTGCACCTTCTTAAACTGCAGGCACCTGCAGCTGTGCACAGACTGTTACCTTCCCATTTGGTCACTTCTCCTGAATCTCCAGCCCGGTGTGATCCAACGAGCAGTTTCTGTTCTGAGCAGTATTTTGATATTATCCATCTGATCTGTGATACCCTTTCTTCCTGGCTGGCCACTTTCATAAACCAGGCAGCTGTTTGCCAGCTCCTTTCTGTTACGTATCGCTGCTCACCCTTGTCTATGATGAGGTTCTGCTTTTTCAGTTCATACTCTGAGTATATTCTCAGAAGAGTTTTTGTAACAAATTGTCATGTTCCAACTCCCCAAGACAAACTCTGAACCAGGCTGCAAAGAAGTCTGCACTGCCAGCTGGGTAAGGCAAGACAGGCTTGTATGGTTGCCCAGGATAATGTGCGTGCACCTGTGACTGAGATTCCCAGACAGCTCAGGTACCAGAACCAGTTGCCATAGAGAATGATGAAGGCCAGGTCCTCCAAAATGTACAGCTGCAGTGGCCAAACTCACTCACCTAGAACAAGTCTTAATTCCCAACTTTTTGTAGGAGAGATCCTAAACTGTATAGCCTCGTCGCAAGCTTTCTCTCTCAGCAGTAGTGACAAAATTCTGAGGAAACTAGACTGTTTGTCACTGCTTGAGCCATATCCCCTTGCAGCTGCAGACCTTGCAAAGGGAGGCACACAAAACACACAAGAAGTCTATCCAAGTTTTACTGTCTAGATACAGAATTTCTATTATCTTTCAGTGAGATAAAACAGGCATGGGAAGAGATTCTCTCAATTTAGTGCCTCAAACATGCACTTAGAAATGTTTTTGAAAAGCCAGCAGCATCATTTTAAACTGCAGATTTTAAAAGATACAGCATATGACGTGCCAGATTTAGTGTGACCTCAAAATTCAAGTTTTAACAATTACTAGATTTTAAATGCCAGCATAATTTTTGGAGGTGCCACTTGTAAATAAACAAGTGACAGCATTCTACAGACACCATGCTGCAGTTGTAGACAGGATAAACAGACACTAAAATCTTAATTAGGAACCAAATTATCCAACTGGGATGTACAATATTGAAGTATTTCAGTATAGGATCAAAACATTCAGACAGATTAATCGTGCCAGTGTTGTTTTCCTACTTTTAATAACGCTGTCTAGGTAGACAAATCAACATTCTTCGAGTTTGTAAATTTACAAACAGCTTTCCAATTATGGAGATTGGGGAGTTAAAGATAATCAAGGATTTTACAGGGGCTTAGTCATGTGAGTTCTGCTTAGCTTTGCTGTGCTAGCCCCTTCTAGCACCACAGGAAAAACAAATTAAGGTTTTATTTTCACTGCAAGGCAATATCAACAACACAAAATGCCGACAATATGTTGTTTTATTGCTAATAGAATTTGCTTGCATACAGATCTGGGTTTTAACTTAATGCACTGAAAAGATTCTGTGGGCCCTCTAAAATCATTTTTGTAAGCATTTTATTTATTTAGAGATATTTATTTGAGACAACCAAATGAGAATGATGTAATTTTTGTTTACCTAGCAGGAATATTTCAACAAACAACAAAAGGAGGAGATCATTAATAAGACTATTTTTGGACCATTAAAAAAAAAAGATACTGCTTCGGCATCTCAATTTCAATCTTACAAATAAAGACTATTCTTTAGTTCAAGCTGTTAAAAGGGCTGCTAAGAGAAGCCTTGTAGTCTGCATGGAATCTACAACACAATACTGTTTGTCTGAGAAAACCCAGTTTGTCTGGCAATAAAATATATGGCTTCTTTCTCCGGTCTCTTTAATTTTACTGGTTGCTAAGCAGTTAAAACATACCCAACATGCGGATGCTATGTTGCTCTACTTGACTGTACCTCAGCTTCAAGTCTCTCGTCACAGCCTGCGAGGAGGAAAACCAGCTTTCCAGAACACGGAAACCCCCCACTCACACAAAGCTGCAAGATCCATCCTTTGGCTTGCAGTTGCTTGATTCTGTTAATCATTAGAATGGCTCAAAACATTCAGTCTTTTTTATGGCTGAGAAAACAGATCTATTTTTACAACAAATAACCTAGCATCAAACAGCTGAGAAAATTAGCTGGTTCACACTGCAGAACAAAACAATTTTGCCACGGCATAAAGGAGCATTTTCCAGTTAAATACCCAACAGGTTCAGATATCTGTAAGCTCAACTTCTTTTACAGAGCAAATCCAAATACAATCAGGGCTTTATAACCACTCCAGGCACAGCCCCAAAAGCTATAAAGCATCTGATAGAAACTTTTAGTCAGCCTTACTATTGTACTTGGAATTAAAAATCTGAGGGAACCATTTCTCTTTACTGGAGAAAAACAGCCACTGCCCTGTCTGAAAGATGCTTTCAAAACAAGAAAACATTTAAAATACATTTTATATCAGCAAATTCCTCTTCCACAACCTATTAAAATGCTAAAAGCAAATGCCACCATGGCTACACCGGTCAGATTATTGCAAGACTCAAATAATATTATTTCTATTTATTTACTGAAATAAAAAAGCTTGGCATTCTGGCTTGGATCAGCAATAGTGTGGCCAGAGGACTAGAAGGACATCCCCCTGTTCACTGATGAAACCACTCCTCAAATCCTGTGTTGAGTTCTGGGCCCCTCAGTACATGAAAGACACTGAGGGGTTAGAGCTTGTCCAGAGAAGGGAATGGAGCTGGGGAAGGGTCTGGAGCACAAATCTGATGAGGAGCGGCTGAGGGAGCTGGGGGGGCTCAGCCTGGAGAAAAGGAGGCTCAGGGGGGACCTTCTCACTCTCTACAACTCCCTGACAGGAGGGTGTAGCCAGGTGGGAGTTAGTCCCTCCTCACAGGTATCAAGCCACAGGACTATAAGAAATGGCCTCAAGTTGCACCGAGGGAGGTTTAGATTGGACATTAGGAATAATTCCTTCATGGAAAGGGCTGTCAAGCGTTGGAACAAGCCACCCAGACGTGGCAGATAATGATATGGTTTAGTGGTGGTCCTGAAGTGCTGCGTTAATGGCTGAACTCAATTCTAAAGGACTTTTTCCAACCTAAATGATTCTATGAGCACATTCAGTCACAAGTGCATCTCCTTTGCTGTTTCTCCCATTGCCATACATGTATTTCTGATTATAAGAATTTATACGGAGGGTTGACGCATACTGGTAAGCAGAGGGATGGACGTAAAGCTGAAACATTGAAACGATGCAAATGTTTTTAATCCAATACAGTTACTTTGGTCTTCTGTTAAACTGCACTGAGAAAAGTCCATTTGAAGACAGGAAGTTTCCCCAAAACTGGAGTGGAGCTCAGTTCAATGTGCCAGGCTGATGCAACACACAGCAAAAATAGTAACAAGCACTGCTAGTTCATTAACAAGTGGCAGATAAGAAACAGCTGGAAGTGCAAATAGAAATATAAATTAAGTATACTGCAATATAAGTTTGAATAGTTTGTTCAGCTGAAAAAATGGAAAGACTGAAGAAACAAAATATATGGTTAACCACAAATTATCAAGATGAATATTCAAGTCACTATTCTGACAAGGAAAAAAATATAAAAAAGAAAAATAGGGAAATCTGCACTTCAAACATGTCTTAAGGGAAAGAGATTTTTGGAACAAGAAGGAGAAGGATCAATGTCAGAGGGAATGGTTTTCCAAGAAAATCACCAAAATTAAGATGTTCCTGTATCAGAAAGTACTTTCCACCCTGATGGGTTTGTGTCATCTGTCAAATATCCCACAGAAATTAAAACTGGGATTAAAAAAGAAAAGGAAGTTACACCAAGAGTTTCTCTCAGAATCCTCTCTAACACTAGAAGCAAGGTAGACAATCCTAGATTTAAGTGGTAATTTTACATGAGATATAAAACCAGACAATGGGTAAAAGGATGAGAAAGAGGAACTCAAATAATGACAAAGAGAAGGGAACAGGTAGAAAGAAAGAGAAACATAGTTCTTACAAGATTTGTTATGGGAATAATTTCAAGAAATATGAACTAATAAAAGTAAATGAAAAGAGTTACAGCACAAGCAATTTTGAAGGTCAACTGGGTTGTGTTCACTGCTTCAGAGCACACTGTTTCTGCAGTTGTCTTCAGAAAGTCACTGCACCTAGACTAGAGATCTAGGTTTGAGGCACCACCTCCCAGTAATTTCACACATTTGGTAAATGTCAAATGATCTATGTAACATGCATATTTTAACAAATGTCATTGCACTTAAAAAAAAATTCACTTTGCACTCCATGACATCAAAATTTAATGAGTAGCAGCAAAAGAGACCTCAGTCAGCCTTGTCTAGAGAGAGAATCTGAAGAGAACACAAGACAAGTACAAATGCACCAAGGCATAGGTGCATCCCAAGAAGTGACAGGGCCAAAGAAATTGCAGATAAAAATTATTTAGGAATATAAAGTCGAAGCATGAAAGGCAGAAATGATTTGTTAGGTAACACTGACCACAGTGCCTTTAGGAAGGAAGCTCCTGGTAAAAAGTTGCCATGGCCGACAGCAGGAAGAGGCAACTGTAAAAGCAGTTCAATTGAGTGCAGATGCTGCTCTCACCATTGTATATTTATCATTAGGTATGTTAAAACAGACAATATCCCACCTATGTCAATACTTCTCTATAGCACCTCTAAGCCTTTTGACCTCAAGTGTTTATGCAGCATCTACATAACTTTTTGTAAGTTTTCCCCCCAATATATCTGATCTATTTATAAACTCTTCAGGTCGGGGCCAGGTATTACCACCAGTTCATTAACCAACCAGCAGAAATGAGCCCCAGTCTGAGCTCCTCCCTTGGCCCTGCTAGTCTGTAAAGAAAAATGGCCTTCCAAGATGACTGGTAAGTAATTCACCACTGGGTAAGAGTTCAACAGTGGTGAGTAAATATCTAGTTGCTAAGTGGACAAAAATAAAATAACAGCATGAAAATGTAACCACTTCCTTTGATCATAAAAAGGCTATGGAGAGTCTGCAAGGAAGTTCTATAGGAATACAAGATCAAGATTTTTAATTCTTGACCTGCTATTCTATGGTGGTCATGAATACACTTGTGCCTATAAAGCAAGAAATATTTGACTACTTGTATAAAAATGTACATTTAAGACTTTCCAAATAGAATTAATCAAAGCCACTAACAAGCATCCTTTTAGTTTTCAAAATCTTACTTCAATAATTTATCATCTGAATTTTACGTTATCCCTGATGACAACAAAAACCTTTTTACTTGCATCAAATTCCAGGTGAAACTTATTACAGTACTTAACAATTTTATAAAAATGTACAGTGCATCAAACTAACATATTCGATACTTCAAATGGATCAAGTTCATGGCTGTGAGTTCTTTAAAATTGTTTTCAATTTACAGAGGAATCCCACAGTGGCAAGTACAAGCCATGCATATATTCAAGATGCATTTAACAAATACAGCATAGTTCAGGAGTGCTACAAAAAATACTGTGCAATCACTTGGCAAATTCGATACTTTGGAATATTAGTGATGTTAAAATCAAGACTGTTAATACCAGTGTTCTGGTCTTACATTTTTCTGCCTCATAAATGCTTTGATAAAGAAGTTTTCTCACCAACGTTACAGTATGGAGCCATACAAGTAGAAGATATATGTCCACTTACATACTTATGCACACTTTTATGACTGTTTTTACCATTAATTTTGTACAGCTAGATATTTCCAGTGCTTTGCTGAGACAAAAAAAAAATTCCTTCAACAGCAGCTGAAAGATTTATTTACTAGTTCTTTTTAACACTTAGGTAGTTTTTTTAAAGTATTTCAGGTATAAATTTAATGGTAACAGCAGTGTAGCACAACCATTGTTGCACCAGAACTGAATTTAAATATACCTGCTTCTACAGGGATTGGTTTCTCCAGGAGAAAAATTGTCTGTTTCCAGTGTGTTTTGGTGCACTGGGGACCAGTTGAAAATGAGACCTGCAACGGAAGAGTTCAAGAGTTTGATTAAGAACAACCTTTTTGATATCACACCACATCAATCATTTATCAAACACACACACAGATGAAGTCTTTGCTACAGCAAAACAGATTCTCTGCCAAACATCTTGAGGTAGAAAAAAATACACCATCCTTATCTCTCAAAGACGTTTTTAAAATGTGTAACCCCAAATACTCACCTTGTTCTGACAGTTCTTCTCAAAAAATATATCAAAGTAACCAGCAACTGCCTATAAAAAGAGAGGAAAATGTAAATATGGTAAAGGAATAATAGTGACAGTCAAGAAAAAAAATCTACGATTTATATATACATTTATTGGAATTTCTACTCCTTTTCAAGCCTTTACCAAGGGGAACATGATTATATTTAGGATTTCTAGCATGCCTGAAAGCACAAGTCAAAAAAAATAAGCTATCATCACACCTTTGCTCTACTTGAGAATATTCAGCCCACTGTAACTGCATTTTACTACATATCAAATTTCAGTATGAGCTTCCAAAACAACCCACACGCTTAACTGGAACTAGAATCATATATCAGAAAACAGCCTTTCAGATGTGCAAACCCACAAGCATAAAACTCAGTCCTTGCCCTGTAGGGCTCCCAGGACCTCAGTAAACACACACACACAGTGCGAGGGCATTGCATGACAAGTTCACTCCTTGTGTAGCTCAACAGAATTTTCCACTGAAGCTCGCTGTGAACAGAGGCAGAGCACAAACAGGTAGGGAATGTTCTTCTTCCTCTACTACACACACTGATAAGGAAAAAGATTTGTAAATGCTTCCTGCTGGCCTTTCCAACAGATAATAGTTTCTAATTGTAACTCTCCATAGGATTCCTCCTCTGTCTCTCCTGCCATCCCACTCCTAACCTCAAGAAGAGCCTTTCTCTTCAGTGCCTAATTCAGTAGTGGGACTTCCAGTTTGAGGAGGAAAAGAAATCATAGAATGGTCTGGAAGGGACATTAAAGATCACCCAGTTCCAATCCCTTGCCATGGGCAGGGACACCTTCCACTAGGCTAGGTTGGTCAAAGTCTCACCTAACATGGCTTTGAACACTTCAGGGATGGAGCAGCCAGAGCTTCTCTGGGCAACCTTCACCCTCAAAGGGAAGAATTTCTTCCAATATCTAATAGATACAAAATATTCACGTGTAAAGCAGTGTACCCACACTTTTAGTTACACGGTTTTTTAATGCTAGACTGCTTTTTTGACAAAAAAAGCCTTGTGACAGTCCCAGTAATCCAAAGTATTCAAATAAACAACTGGAAGACGCTAATAAAAGAGCATCCATTCCAGTTTCACCCCTAAAATCCCATCCATGCTCACCTTTATTTGCTTTCTGCTGTCAAATGAGAAAGGCTAAAGCACCTCAGACCCTGGGCCCAAGGCAGTTGTGCTTTTCTATTACACGTCAGCCTGGAGAAATGACCCAGAATAGAGCTTTTGAGTGACTGCAACCACAGCTGTGTAAAGGTTACTCAACTGGAGACTCCCTGCATCCCTGTCACGGGAGGGAGGGATTCTCCCCAGGTCAGCTGTAGTGCACTCAAACAAAATATGTACCAATTCGATGATGGAAAGCCTGTGGCATTAAAACCCACCGAAAACCACCTATTATAACCTCCCTTTCACTGCACCAGCATTTCTCTCCTACCCCAAGATTAGGAAACTGGTTGTTCTGAATAGTTAAAAGGATGAGTCCTGTAGCATGCCCTTCATATAGATTCACACATAGATTGTGAAGGAAAAAGAAAGTCAAACATGCTTACAAAATTAAGGTATAGGGCTTTATCATTATGAAATATATAATCTGAATAACAGCTAGGCCATTCTGGTTTTTATCTCTCTAGTCTAAACCCAGAACAGATCTCACCAACACAGTGGAGAATACAGTGTGTTAAAGCAGTAAAACAATGCTAAAGCACCTGTGTTAGCTTTTCAACCAAGAGCACTCCAGAGAAGCCTAGTAAGCTCCAAATTCCAACATGGTCAAAGAGTTAAAAAAAATAACTATGGAAACACCAACAGACCTTCATGACAAATGAGCATCAGACAGTGTAAACAGTGACTCTTCCAGTCCTTCAGTAAAGTTCTATCACTCAGTGCTGAGAATCTCATTCCCAAGTGAATTACAGCTTTACCTCTAATATGCCTTTTTGAGTAAAGATTAAGAAGGTTTTGACAAGTTTTATCGACCCATCAGACTACTTTTATTGATGCACAATGTTTTCTGGACACTAGTCAGAGATCTCCTAAGTCATAAAAATATTTTTCCATCATCAGGTCAATACTGCTGGTATGCTTACAAATAAGACCTAAGATAAGATCACTGCAGGGAAACAAGGTTCTGACAACAAAAACACATCAAGGAATAAAAAAAACCTTGGTTTCCAGAGAAAACAAGACAATCAAGCCACATCTTGGATCAAAAAGCTAAAAGCTCCAAACAGACAGACCACAGCCAAGTATCTATACACTTGGTAACAAGAGGTAACAGAAACACCCTATATGCTACCCTGAGAAAACTTCCCCACACTACTATTTTTTGGGGACAGGTTCAGGTTGAAAAAAAACTCAGTTACAAGCAAAACTGTTCCCTGCTGCCTCCTGTGTTCAGGGAAACAGGATTTGTATCTTCTGTAAATGAATAGGATAAATAACCACTTCATTCTTTACAGTAACATTTCCCTATCTGAAAGAACACAAAACACTGACTTCAAGTATCTAATCAAGAGGTAGTAACAGTAATTATTACACATCACAAAGACCATCTTAATCAGAGGTCCAGAGATAACAGAGAGCAAGAGTTCTACACTGATACATTAATTTCTTTTTGTTATGTTCTAAAATGGATAATGTCCTTCTGTATTGAATACTGAAATAATTGTTGAGCCAAAAGAGAGAAAATATAGAAAAAATATTATTCCTCGAGTTCCTAAGGATAAGCTCCTGTGAACAGCTTCAGGCATTTCCCAAAATTCTGTGAGTTAAAACTGGGCAGTGGAGGCATCCCAAAATCAAAACATGCGCTCCAGTGAGTTGTGTCAACAGGCAACCTACACAGTCCTACACAGCAAAACAGAAATTACATCTTTTAAGTTAAATATATGGAGGAGAGAGTTTGAATGATGTTTTGAAAACTAACTGTAAGAACACATATTGCAATTGAGAAGTCTAATGAGTATCTTTCACTAATACATTTTCAAAATGGTTTTGAGCCAACTAAAAGAACCAAACACCTGGTTTGATGATTTTCCTTCTGAAATTGGTTACAGCTATGCAATTTGCTTTTAACAAAATTTTTTAGGCAACCTGCCATCACCTACCAACACTGTGTTTAATCTCCACATAGTAATCTCTTCCCCCGTATTTTAAACCGTTGGGAAAACAAGAAATCTAACACCAAACCCAGTAGATACCAACCACCTGCAAAATTTGTCTAGTATTCCCTACAACAGCTATTCTACAACGCAACTGCAGTTGAGAAAACACAGAGAGTGAAAAAGCACAGAATAAATATATCCCACTTCGATGCACCCAGCCTGTGGCTGACCCTGTAATATAAGAAACGAAAAAAGTTTAAACCTGCAGTTCAACAGAAACACAGTTCTTTGCAGATACCGAGGGAATAAGTCTGTGCTAAAGCCTCACAGTAACTCCAGCCTACATTAACTACCTTCTTCTTTTCCTCTTTTTGATTTCACATGGAAGATTTCATGTGTTAGATTACATGTGTTTCCCTGCCAGTAATATCTCTCTGAAAGGTATTCAATTTATCCAAATTATAGATTATTTTCATGAACTAAGTTCAGTTTTATTTCTGAACAGACATCCTACAGGCATTATTAACTTCACCAGCTCTTCTGAAGAAAAAGATTGTTCTGTATGGTCCTCTATAGCTTATGTGCATTCCTATGCTCATTCAAACACCAAGCAATGTTTAAATTTTTAATTATACAGTTGGTGTTTTGAGATCTTTCTGCTCTTGAGCTGTTCTGTCATATTTGACCTGCCCCAGGCCCAAGCGATGTCAAGCCAGCTATACAGATACCCCACAGACTCATTACAAAGAGCACACCTGGCCTTCCTAGAACAATAAAAGCAACTGGAGCAACTGGCTGCTTCTGCCTTGGATGAGCGTATTCTTCACTGAGTACAACACCAGCTGGAGGGCAGAGCCCAAAAAGCGGCGGTGAATAAAGTTAAATCCAGCAGGACCAGGGCAGTGATCAACCCTCTGCACTCAGCACTGGTGAGGCTGCACCTCAAATCCTGTGCAGTTTTGGGCCCTTCATTGCAAGACAGACATTGAGGGGCTGGAGTGTGTCCAGAGAAGGGAATGGAGCTGGGGAAGGGTCTGGAGCACAAGTGTGATGAGGAGTGGCTGAGGGAGCTGGGGGGGCTCAGCCTGGAGAAAAGGAGGCTCGGGGGGGACCTTCTCACTCTCTACAACTCCCGGACAGGAGGGCGGAACCAGATGGGGGCCGGTCTTGCGGAAATGGCCTCAAGTTGCACCAAGGACAGTTTAGATTGGATATTAGGAATAAGTCCTTCATGGAAAGGGCTGTCAGGCATTGGAACAGACTGCCCAAGGGAAGGGTTAGAGTCACCATTCCTGGAGGGATTTAAAAGTCACGCGAATGTGGCACTCGGGAACATGGTTTAGTGCTGGACTTGGCAGTGCTGTGGCAGTAGCTGGACTCAAAGATCTTTTCCAGCCTAAACAATTCCATGATTTAATGCCTCTGGAAAAGTATTGAAGAATACAAAGGTGCGATGCTTTATTATTTGTCCTCTCGGTGTTTTGCAAAAAGCTTTCTATAAAGCATTAGAATTTCTGCTTCTGTATGAAGCAGTAGGAATCACAGAATACTCTGGATTGGAAGGGACCCACAAGGATCATCGAGCCCAACTCTTAAGTGAATAGCCCATATGGGGATGGAACCTGCAACCTTGGCATTATCAGCACCATGCTCCAACCAACTGAGCTCATCTGTTTGGTGCTCTCCTTGAAAGAGATGGGCAAAACTAAAATGTCTGGCAGCACTAAGAAGTCCATTTCAACACACTCAAAAAACCCTTAAACCAAAACAATCACTATCACTTCTAAGGTGTATTAGTGTAAGCACTGGTACCCCACATTAATGTACTGGGAAAAGGAAAAAGACAGGTCTGAAGTAAAGTACATGCAGATGATGTTTTCCACAATTTTATGTACAAAACCAAAATCTTACGAATCTAAAAGCCAACACAAATCAAAGTTGAAATACTTGAAAATAATAAACTATTATAAAATTGTGTGTTTGGTTACTTACTATATTCTTTTAAGGAGTTTATAGCTTCCCTTACATCTTAGATTCTTTTTTTTCATTCATTACTTGATGGTGGTTTTATGCCAAAATGCACTATACAGATCTTTTATTTTCAAGTGCATTTCAGATAAATAATTCTGTAAAAGTGAAGTTCAAAATATTTTCCTTCCATTTCACTTTTGAACACTACCACAAATTGCAGTAGCCATAATAATCACAAACATCTATTAAATATGCAATACTACAAACTAAGATTTCCAATGTTTACAGCTTGAAGGAAGATTAAGTCCTCCCCTCTTGTTGTATAATTTATCACATGCAGCAAAATATGATGAAAAAAAATCACTTAACTCACATACTAAAAGCAATCACAGACACAAGTGTATTAAAATGAAATATAGGGCTGGCCAGATTTTCATTAAAGGTGACATCTTTTTTTACAAGAAGTCAAACTAAAGAAAAAGAACAAGCAAATAACTCCCCCATAAATTCTAGATGATGCTTTACAACTACTGACTTGGTTTCTTTTTCTTCCCTTTTTTTTTTTTTTAAAGCATAATGATAACAGTTATTTCTCCTACTGTAACTTCCCTCATCTTTTTGCTCCACCTTTGACAGCTCATTTACAACTTCACCAACAACTAATCAGTGAGAACTTAAGCCTGCTCTAGAAAAATCTTTCAAGTGGCAGTCTCTTGAATACCATGAAAGAGGAAAACAAAAATAATTACTTCTAAACTGGTAATAAATAACTACAGCTTCAGCCTGACAGATGCTCTAATCTCAAAGGATGTTAAATATTAGGAAACACTACCAAAATATTATTCTTCCTGTTCTCCAATAACTTGCCAGGAGAAAAGCTGAGCTATGAGGACAAAAACTCCAACTCCAGAAGAAAGTCAATATATTTACCCAGGCAACCAAGAACGTGTAATAAAGAACAAAGGAAACATTTAGAAATAGATATACATTACTGAAACTGCAAAGCAACATCCCAGAAAGGTCAACAAAAAGCTCACTCAACTAAGAAAAAAAGATTCCTGAAATTAAAATAGCAGCCACTAACTTCTACCTAATTTTGTCAAACCCACATTTTGATGGAGAGCTCATGCAGCTTGAAGTCTTCATCCATCACCAAGAGTTCCTAAGGTGTTCAGGAAAACAAAGGAAACCCTGTAAATTAAGAACATCCTCCCAGTAAGATTCACTTCTCTTCAACCTAATTCTTCCCCCACAATAAATAATTTTCAGACTATTTTTCTCCCCATTTATTCACATAACATGTACCAAATACATTAAAGTAACAAAAAGCCTTAACATATGTAATAAATGAGTATTAGTACGTATTACTTATACTCTTCCACTTTGAGCCCTTAGCTGAAACGGGAAAAAGAGTCTAAATTTTAATTCAAACATATCTGATATGAAGGCTTTTTTCCTAAAGAAAATGGCTGGCTGTGCATGCAGCATTTTAACAGGACAAAACAAATGAGACTGCTTGGTTCCTTGTGAGAACTCAAAGGCAACCTTACCAATTCACTTAGGAGCAAGGAAATTAAAAATTATCATCATCACTATCACCTACAGTGAGTAATTTATCATTCTTGCTCTTCACTAGTATCATGTTCCAACAGTGAGTGGCTACAACAAATACAATTAGACAGCTGGCCACAGAAGTGGGAGATAATGTGCTTTTGATGGAGTTTATCCAAGCATGGAGATGGAATGTTTGTCATCCATGCAGCAGAGTTGCTGCGTTTTTATCACAGGGAAAAGAAACCCCTGGCTATTAAAACCGAACAATTTTGTGTTTTAAAGATTAAGAATCTGCAGCTCACCGCAGAGGAGGCTACAAATAATAAATGAGAAGGAGAAATCCTGCTTTGTAACATGGTGGAGTAGTATTTCCTTTACTCAGAAATCAGGCATTCAAGGTGTGTTTAACTGTGGTACTCAAATCCAGATTTCCAACTTCCAGCTTAAAAAATTCAGTTTCTCACCTAATGTGAGAACCAAAAGACTCCTATGTTAATACTTACTGTTGGCTCCCAAGTGGATGACTGGACATTAAGAAATGAAACTACCTTAACATTTAAGAAGACTTTAGTCAGAATAATTTTCTCTAGTCACCTTAACTTCCATTTCCTTCCTGAAGGTTTTAATACATCAGTCACGTCCTATGGTTCATTATCCTTCTTTCATCCCCTTCCTCCCTCCCACTTTTTATACACATCCCCTGCTCTTTGACAACATCTCCTGGGAGCAATGAAGAGATACTGCCATTTTCCTCTCAGGGGATATTGTTATTCAGCTAGGAAAGATCAACCTTGATGGACTCACAGGGGAAATGCTCGCAAACAAAAGAGAAAGTTTGTCAATTGATTTCTATACTGAGGGTAATCACCATTATATTTTATCTCAAAAGCTCACACAGTGATCAACTCAGAATACAATTAATGGAGTATTTTTCTAGCAGCATCTACTAACTGATATTAGCTAGATGTCTCATTAAAATCAGCAGTGACAAACCTTAGCTCTTTACCAGCAAAATGCACTTTTGCAGGCTAATTAAATTTTTTTTTGGCCATTAGGTTTGTAAGACTGAAATCAAGTCAGCTTGCAAAAAAGTGCTTTGGAATGTTCTCATAAAATGATTCCATGCAACCGTTCCATGCTTTGAAAATCTTCAATCTTTGAAAGCTAAAATAATGATAAATAAAATTAATGCTGGAAGATACTACTTTGTGGCAAACCATGCCAGGAACAAAGGAAAAATTAACAGAAACAATACGTGCTCTAAAAAAAGCCATAAATAAACCCCCTTATTTCATAAATAAACCCCAATAAACTTTTGAAAGACTGAGCATCACATCCAAGGTCATATTTAAAATACTTTTTTTTTTTTGCTCAATCATTTCATATTTTTCAGGTTTATTAGGGTTTTTTTTTTTTCTTGAAGACTTTGTAATTTCTTGAATATCTGGAAGAAAAAGCTGTTTAGAGCCTTAAGCATTTTTAAGGATATGACTCAATACACTACAGGATCATCTGCAATACACTCAAGATGCACCTACAGCAAGACACGAGGCTGATCTCTTACAAGCATGACAATACTCTGATAGGTCCTTTTTTTGCTCATACAAAAGTATGGGAGTAATTTAAAATAATTTATAGGTGGGAGGACAGGGAGATCAATGCAACAATGCTGTGCTCTTGGGTTCTGTGAACTGCCTAGTTTTTGTGTTTCACACAAGCTCATCATGACATCTGGGCTTCATGTCCTTATGACCAGAAAACCGTCAACCTATTGTCTACTGAGGAAGAAGCAAGGACAGATTTTAGAGGAATTTAAAACCTTTTTACATGTGCAGGTAATGATACGACAAGGGGGTTTTAAATTAAAAGAGGAGCTATTCAGATTAGGTATTAGGAAGAAATTCTTACTGTGAGGGTGGTGAGGCCCTGGCACAGGTTGCCCAGAGAAGCTGTGGCTGCCCCATCCTTGGAAGTGTTCAAGGCCAGGCTGGATGAGGCTCTGAGCACCCCGATCCAGTGGGTGGCATCCCTGCCCATGGCAGGGGGGTTGGAACAAGACGACCTTTTGAGTCCCTTCCAACCCAAACTATTATGTGATTTTGCCACAGAAATGTGAAGTGCAGCCTCTCCTGCCTGAGGGATCCTGGGGGTGTTCCAAGTCACAGTCAGAGCAAATGTGACAAAGGTAAAAAAACTGCATTATGGTTCTGATTCCTGCCAGCTTTTACAACTTACTGTCCTGTTACCACAGACCTGCACATAGGTCGATGGGAAGAAGCCACAGACCCTACTGTGGCTGTTACCTCCAGCTCAAAGTTCAGCTCCTCAATCATTATGTTACACACTCCAACTAGAAGCGCCCACAACTCTTTTCTCTGAGTACTTGCTAAATTACTTCCCATCAGTGCAAAGCTGCTGCAAAACCAAGTTCAGCAACAGCGACCCTACATTCATTCCATGCTGCTGACACATTTCAGCGTAAAGAATGTCTACCTTATGCTGATCTACAATAATAACCCAAGAACAATTAACAGATCAATGTGCACCCAAGTTTTCCACTTGTGTACTTTTTAAAGACAGATTACTCCACAGAGAGTTCTAGTTCTCATGGTAACACTGGTCTGATATTAGTTTTGCTGTTGATGGCAACAATGAATAAGGCAACCAAATCTCTTCCCACACCTCTATGTCTGAGAAAAAGCTGCTCTGAAATGAACTTGAGGTTGTGAGTTTAAAAAACCCCAAATATATACAAGCATATAAGGATGGACTTCCAAATTGCCATTTTTGTGGAATATTTTTTTGTAAATAAAACAAAAATATTTTAAAATGTTTGTATTTAAAAAAAAAGCAAACCCGCAAAAATCATAAGAGACAAGTACAAAACCATAGAATTGTGGGGAAATATAAGCAACTTTCTCTTTTTGTGGAGAAAATGGAAAGCCAGTACAAAAACAAAACTCTTACGCAAACCAAGAAAAACATCAAATATTATTTTCAAAGGACAAATTGCAATCTTAAAGCATCTCCTCAAAAATTCTCAACATAAATAATGGACTTTTATTGTTCATTTACTGCAAGGTTAGGCAGCCTCATATGATGGATGAACTGTCAACTATCAACTAAACTTCTACAATCCATCACAGAAAGACTGGAAATTTCATTCAAAGTGTCAATAAACCTAAATGATGAAGTGCAAAATACTTTACAGCATTCTGATCATTTTTTAGAACCTGCATTTGCTGCAAAATTTCAGAAACACTGCTCTTCCCCCACTTCCCTCCCCTTCTCCCTGGAAGTCATAAAATGCAGGTATACATCTTGATTTATAAGTCAATGATACCACAGAATCACAGAAGAGAAATGAAGTTTCTGTAAGAGTCTGGTGCTGGGAAAAACAGTATTTATAAAATAAGCTCTTCTACTTTACTCAAACATCAAAGATGGCCAAGATTTTGTGAAGATTTCTGTGCAATCAATTATTTAAATGTGGTCATATTAAGAAAATTAAACCAGGGCTGCTGTGGAGCTTGATCTCAAGTCAAATCTGACCCTGCCTGGAGGCAATTAGAATTATCCTATGATTCTATGACAACTAAAAACAGGAGGGTTTTTTTTTGTGTATACACAATAAAACATGTAGATTTCCATTAAATAAAACCCAAGATGTTATTGTGTCTTTACTTAATTTGGTGATAATTGACAAATCAATATGAAGCATTTGTACACACCTGCTAATTCAAAATTATAACAATGATTTAATCTATATACAGGAGAAAATTTCACTTTATGACACCAACAAACTCTTATGCAGGGTCTTACACAGCAAAAACACTGGCAAAGGCAGCCAGCATGGACTAACACACAGACCCACCCAAAGCCAGGAATTACATTGTTTGATACGGGTATCCAAGATTTTGTTATCAGCTTAAGTGGTTTACACCATACAGAAACATGTTCTTTGTATGTGTATCAGGGGAAGCCTGCAACTTCTTATACACATGCAAAAGCCAAATAAACCAGTTCAGGCAGACTTAATCACAAGATACTAAAATCTAGCTGAGAATCACCATTTTAGAGCGGTAATTGTGATGTGACAAAGATAAGCATGAAACTACAGCAAGAGTTTCACAATAAACTAGACTGTAAAAAAGTTTAGTTTTTACTACAGGTCTCAGAGCCTAATGCAAACTTTTGTCAAATTTGATGAGGATATTTTAATAAATTGTAGAAAGCATTTATAATCTGTATTGAATATAAAAGCAAATTACTGAGACAATAAAAATCTGTAAAAATTAAGCCATCCTGCCTTTGCTTATAATGTAGTGCTTAAAAGCTGAATGCATTACTTAACCAAGCTAACACCAGACTTTGTCATCTGTACCTCATCTTTATCCCAACTGTCCTGCCTAATGGTGATACCACAAAAATCCTTCTATTTGATTCTTTTATCACTTATTCCACCAAAGAAGCAAGCTGTGCACCATAAGTAAGTCAAATCATAAAGGTATCCTCACAGAGGCATCATCTAAACACTTTCAAAGGTTCATGTTGTAATACCTAATTTATTTTAGCTTTAAATGCATTCTAACATCTTTATTTCAGAAGTCACTCACACCCTCCCAATGAAGTATGTTAAATAAAAATATTTGGGTATCTTCCCTGACTTGTACTTCAAAAATGGAACACACAATACACAACACAAATTGCATGACCCCTTGCAGAAAAAAATAAAAAGGGACACGTTTCATTAATCAAAAAAATCAGTGTTTCTCTCTGTTTTCTCATAACTACCAGATACTGAATGATGAAGAAATGTCGAAGAATGAATGTGTATTTATGGGAATTCATACTGAACAATGTAGGCACAACTTCAAAGAAGTGTTTGAAATATGCCCTAGTATGGAGTTTTCATTTAATTCTAAAGCTCAGATTGAAAACTTTCTTTTTTCTTTCTTTTCATATTGACTAGTGTCTGATAGACAAAAACTCAATTGAGTGATATCATACTCAAGTTTGCTGAGATTCTTCACTCCATTTAATGCAGCATAATCTGTAAAACTAAGATGAATAGCTTGTGTTCACTGTAATTACAACTCCCCTCCAACCGAATTCCACAGCCTTTCTAGAATTAGTGTTCTGTTGAACTAAGTCACGTTAATTTACACAAAATGCAAACACTAACTTGCATACAATAAATAAAACAGATATAGTAAAAACCCTGGTTATCAGATTCAGATTCTAATGCTGTATTTGTTTCGCCCAGCCTTCACATCCAAAGTTCAGGAACCTCCCTGTTGGAGAAGCTGTCCTTGCCATATGAACTGCTGGGTGTTTAATACATTAGTTATAATTTACACCTTTCCCATATCTACTTTGTTTTTCACATTTTTACTAAACTCAGAAAAGCTCTTCTGAGAGCAGTGATTGCATCATTCTTCATCACAGAGGTTAAACAACACGTCTGAACAGAAAACTTGTATTTCAGAAAATGGGTTAGAGAACAGAACGATTCTAATGCTTACCTTTCCCTCTCCTCATCTACCTCTCTTATCCTGTAACACCATTACTGGAGTTTTACATCCATCTCTCTTTACAGAAAGGGCTCATTTGACACCTCTATACTGCAGAAATGAATGTTTCAAGGCAAGGACAGATGATAAATGAAGCATAATTAATGCATTGTCTCTCAGTCCAGTGCAGTACTGATCACATATGAAGAAACTAAAATTGTCTTACCGTGCACTTTGTGCTCATTGTAATGCTCAGGCTGAAATCTGAAGAGAATTCCAAGTCTGGGGTGGATGCAGTATTACAGTCGATATGCTGTCAAAAAGAATAATAAAATTCTGTCAGTAACAGTGATTAATGTCAATTAAGATCTCCCTTTGGATGCAGGTTGTTCAGTTGCTCCTATAATAGGACAACATTTATAGGGCAATACTAATTCAGCTCTCCAAAAACAGGAGAGACTTAAAAACCACCTAATTCCATGTGACAAAATACCTCTAACTCCTTTTCCTCACATGCCCAAATAACCAGACACCGACTAGCAGTGGTATGAAACTAGACACAGTAGCTCATTCTGTTCAGGGAAGTTGCTTCTTGGTGACAGCTGCCCACTGCTGAGTGTAAGTAGCTTCCACAGGCAACCTTTACCTGTTTTACCCCTTGTTCATGCAGTCACATAGTAAATCACAGTAAGAAACTGGTATGGGTTAAAGCTGGCCTTTTTCAATTTCCTAGATTGGTTTTGTATCGATCACATTAGAACTCAGGTTGAAAGGGACCTTAGGAGATCACTAAGCCCACGGCCCTGCTCAAAGCAGGGTCAGCTACAGCAGGTTGCTCAGGACCATGTCCAAACAGCTGCTGAAAATCTCCAAGAACAGAGACTCAGCAACCTCTCTGGGCATGCTGTACCACTGCTCAAATGTCCTCACAGTAAAAGTGTTTCCTGATCTTTAAAGGCAACTGCCTGGAGATCAACCTGTGCCCACTGCTTCTTGTCCTGCCCCTGAGCACCGCTGCAATGAGTCTGAGTCTGGCTCCACCTCCTGTATTCACCACCACCACCACCAGGAATTTGCACACATTGGTAAGATCTCCCCTGAGTCTTCTCCACAGGAAACAACCCCAGCTCTTTCCACCTCTCCCCATATTAGAGATGCACCATCCCCTTCACCACCTCTGCAGTCTTTGGACTCACTCCAGGACAGTCACCTCACTCTTGCATTGGGGAACCCAGGGTTGGACACAGCACTCCAGAATTCACCTCCATGAGGTACAGCTAACTCCCTGGGGTGCAAGAGAAGATGCATCTCTCTTGAGCTGCTGGTCCTAAGTCTTCTTCCTAACACAGCTTAGGAGGCTGCTGGTTGCCTTTGCCACAAGGGTGTGTTCTGCTGGCTCATGTTCCACTTGATGTTAACCAGAAACCCCAAATTCCTCTCTGCAAAGCTGCTTTCCAGCCAGTAGGCCCCCAGCCTCTGCGGCGGTTATTCTTCCTTCCTCTCTGCAGGAGTTTACACTGGATATTGATTGCCCTGAGCCCTTTGTATGGGACCCCTGTTGTCCATTTCCTCCAGCGTACGGAGATCCTTCTGAATGGCAGCACAACCACGTGCTGGCTCAGTACGTGGAACATCAAAAGTACAACCGAGGAGAAGCAGCACAGGTGGAAGAGCTCCTTTGCCATTTTGAAATTAAGACAAAACAAGAGCATCTAAGGTAACAACGATAACACTGTCAAATCAAATTGCAACTTTCAATTCAATAGTCTAATTTCTTACTTTTATATCCATCCAAAATCAGAGCTTTCATAGAGGATTAAGCTTCAGTTTTCAGCCGTTTCATAACAATTCCATCAGATCTTTTCTCTGTTCTTTAGTTTACATACTCAGTTAAAAATACTTTATGCAAAAATATCATATACTGCTAAATTTAAAAGCATATATGCAGGCAATTCAGGACACTCCAGGAATGCATGGGGGATAACTTCCTGAGCCAAAAAGCAGACAGCCCTACTAGAGGGAATGTGATACTGATGGTCACCAATGCAGGCAAACTAACTGGGGGCATCAAAACTGGAGGCAGCCTGGGCTGCAGTGATCATGCCCTGGTGGAATATGCAGTCCCGAGGGATATGGGTCAGGTAAGGAGTAAAGTTAAGCCCCTGAACTTTAGGAAAGGGAGTGGGTCAGAGCTGGCATGTATTTAAGGAAGTCTCCCATAGTGCACAAGAGCTGGTAATCCCCAAGAGCAAGGAACTGAGTGCACCCTGCAGGTGACACACCTGGAGGACAGGTGTGTCCAGAGGGCCTGGACAAGCTACAAAATTGGGCCTCTCAGGGGGTTTAACAAGACCAAGTGCAAAGTGAGGCACCTGAGGGTGGTGAAGCCCTGGCACAGGTTGCCCAGAGAAGCTGTGGCTGCCCCATCCCTGCAAGTGTCCAACGTCAGGTTGGACGGGGCTCTGAGCAACCTGGGTTGGTGGAAGGTGTCCCTGCCCGTGGCAGGGCATTGGAACTGGATGATCTTTAACCCAAAGCTTTCTGTGATTCTTCACGCTGCCTCATCTTTCTCAGGGAATGTTTTGATCCAGAAAAGTTACCTTATGAATTATATAAAACCAGCATCACCTCATCTGAACAAACACACCAAAGTATCTTCTGCAATAATCATAATGATAAATTGGAATATTTTTAAACTTACCCTAGAAAATATAGTTCATTTGTTCTGTGGAATGGCTATTGATTAAAACAATTTACCTATAATGCCACTGTTGCTCAACTCATCAATTTTACTACTTTGCATTGAAACTCCAGCAAACAAGCACATGCATTGATTTTGGGGTTATTTTAAAAACCATGATGGCTAATGAGAACAAATGAGCATAAAGCCATTACGCACAACAGTTATGCTACAGGCTGCATGATGATAAAATTTGCTAAGCACACACCTCTGAGCTGGACAGTGACTTCTCATGAACAGCACATATATTAGAAAGAGACATGTGTGCACTATTACCAGTAAAGCATTGCTTCTGAAATGACCATGGTTTGTAAGCTGCATTGGGCATATTTAACTTCAATTACCGTTATCAACACTCTTCAGGTTAAGATGTTGTTTTAATTTATTTGCTTGCCTAACAAACTCATTGCACCATCAAACCTGTCAAATGGCAAACAGTTACTGCCTCAGATTCTTATCTCAGTACCTTCCTTCTGTGCACACTCATTCACTAAGGCTGGAATTTATCTTCCCTATAATGACAAGACTATACAGTGTATTTCAACAACTGAGTTGATCACACTGATCTCTCCTTACACTCCAGGAACAAAGACACTTGTAAGCCTCAAATGACACAACTTACTATAAATGTGCTTAGGAATTCTATCTCACTGACTCTGGAAGGACTCTAGTCAACAAGCTCCGAGAATACGTACAACATGTCTAAGGATTCCCTCATCTATGAACAGAAGAATCTTGAAGTAAAACTCCAAAAAAGAAACTAGAGATGCACAAGAACACCAAAGTAGTGATTAAAGTTAAAGAAATCTGTCTCAGCACTTCCTTTATTTGAATACCTGGTTTAAAAAACCTAATACCTTAAAATCTTCTCTGTAATAAAATTATGGACAAGAAAAGCTTAAGTAACTTGCACTTAAGTAACTTACAACTAAACTGCACCTCCTCTGTTACAATACAATTAAACAGAAATTACCTCCTTACTAAACAGGTAATTCCCACTGAGGCCAGTAATATTACTGCTTTGAGTGCTTTACAGCAGAAAAGTAACTATATGAACAATAATTAGAATACCATTGTGGCAAAACGTTCTTGGTCTAGAATAGCCCTTCTTTCAATTTGATCTGAGCTGTTCAAATTATTACCGATCACAAAGTTCACCAGAAGTTCAAACTAGTCAGTGCTCTGGAACTACACCTTGTCACGTAGATGTTCTCTCATATGAATCACTACCAACTTTGCTGCTATTCTGCACCATAACACTGCCATTACAAGAGACAGGACAGAAAAGCAGGCATAAATAATTCAGGAAGTACTGTGGGAACTACTGCTTTTTCAGCCATGGTTATTCAGCTGGATGAAGCTAAATTGGGTAATAGATAGTGAGTGATGATCCAAAGGACCTGTAACACCAGCTATCTCAACACAGAAACAGATAAGAAGCCCCTTTGCTCAGTACACTGAGTGAAGAGGGAAGCAAAGCAAAAGAAGAGACTATACTACAGTTTACATTCCAGTTACACAAACTAAACCTACTAAAACGCAAGTAAATTTGCGGTTGGATAGAAGAAAACATTGAACAGAACAACCTAAATATGGGAAGATTACTAAAAGCTCAAAGTTGGTAAAAAAAAAAAAGCAATTAATACAAATCTTTCAGTCTTAACAGCAAGAACCTTATTGCATTTGTATCATTTTAAAGATGCCAAAGTTTGTGTGTGCCATGTGCATTTTTTTCCCCTCTCCCCCATAAACCAAGGAAACTTTTAATCTGACTACTACTCATTAAGTAGTACGGTACCTTAATGACACTGGCTGTAGATATCAGTGTGTTTGGATCCAGCACCTCCACAACAGCTTCTGGAATTACAGCTTTCTTCATACAAGACATGTCAAAGCCATATACATCTTCCCAGAAAAGCAGCTTGTCCACATGTTTATTCATATCCCCAACAGCTACCAGACTAACGGTGCAGATGTCAGGATAAACTGTAACAGAAAGAGAGCAGTGAAATTTTATTTTAGACACACATAAAGAAGATTTTTTTTTTCTAAGCGATTAACGTTTTAAAAGAACAAACAGAAGAACTTTTTTTAGCTGTCGGACATGACCCTTTTTCTGCTACTTTACTTTGTAGAGTTCCATTTGTCCTCAGAGGAGACCAGACACAAAAATTTAATTTTCCCATACTACTCTGTTAACAGTATTTCCTATTCATGACAATACATCTTTGTAGTTGAATCCTACTGCAAGGAAATGACTGGAAACTTGATGTCTGAAGAAAATAATTTGGAATGTCCTATTCTGGCTTCTATACAGAGACTGACCTAAAATATATTAAATAACTGTAGGTAGACACTTCAAGGAAAATTCAGGTGAGGGCTTTGAAGTAACAAGAAACCTCTGTGAAAAGACCTTACTTCCAGAAAAGAGTAAATATTCTTACTCAAGAGTTTTATTCCTTTTTGTTATCAGCTCTAGCTGATACTTGCCTTACAGCCTAAAAAATTATTTCTGGGTACTGGAAAAGAATAACCATTTTCTGTCTGCACCTGAAGTGTAGGAAGTGAACCAACAGACAGCAGAGAACCTCATCAACTCCCTCCCACTTTTAGGATACCAACTATCATTCTTACACTATCATTCTTAACATTTGTGCCTTCCCTTCTCCCAAGAATATCTTCAGAATAAGTAACTATTTACAGTTTTTCCAAACAGTAGCTGAAGACTGACATTTGCCTTTCTAACAGCTGCTAACAAAGTCATAAATCTCATGGTAATCTCAAACGATTGGAAAACCCACAAAGAACAGCTGCTATTAACACGGCTGTCTATAGCACTATCAAATAGTAGAAGAAACTCAATTTATATTTAGCAAGGCTTCTTTTCACAAACACATTTCCATGTGTTTTTTCTTAAGAATATTAAAGCCTCTAAAGCCACATAAATTGAATTCTTGATCTGGCTTCAAAGCAAAATGCCTACTCATAAACACCTTATTTTATTTTTTATTAATATATGAATGTGGCAGTGTTAATAAAACTGAAGCTAAGTTTCTCTTTGCCTCCCCAAAATCTGGTGAACTGTAAAATTAATTTTGTCTTCTGCTCTGTTAAAAATTATAGCTTAGTAAAATGGATACGGAGAAATCATTGGTATGGCATGGTAAGTCAGAAAAGCAGTACCTTCTGTCCTGTAAAACACTTAAGATAGAAACAACAAATTGAAATTAGACCTTTCATATAGTCAGATAAGTTGTAACCTAAAGGAAATAATCTTATAAATATTGATGATAGAGAATAGTCTTCTTTAAAGAAGCTTTTTTTTGTTATATAAAGACATGAAAGCAAGCACACTATCATCTTTCTCACTTTCTGACTGTTTAAAACAGAATAAATAAATATCAAGCAAGCTTCAGTTGGAATCCTATTGGTAAGCTATTATCACCTCCACTTTGCAACTGAGGAACCCTGAGGAGGTTTCTCCAGCAACAGCCTACAATTAACTCAGCAGTAAAAAGGCAGTTTGATGAGAATCCAAAGAGGAAGAAGGCATTCCAACTGCCTTGTCCGAAACAAATCCCTTGGTTCCAGCACACCTGACAGCTGTCACACAAGCACAGAACACCAGCATCTGGTCATGGGAGTATTTGCAGGGAGTTTCTGGAGCCATCAATAAGGGATGTCTAGTTCTCAAAGCTTTCATTGAACTGCTGTTCACTGGTGTAACAACTGCACCACACTTGGCTTTACCTCACAGCATTTCAAACCTTCAAGAGCCACCACTGATGCTCCAAAAATGAAAAGACAGTCCTTTCTCAGACTAGCCCAAATTTCTGGGACATTCTGTAAGCAGAAAAGAAGTTTATCACCTCTATCAAGCATAAAATATTTGAACTGGATCATAATCAGTTTATTTTAAATCTCTTCATTCACACAGCAAATCCTTAAATCAGCAGTGGAGCCCATGATCGATTGTACACAGTGCTCAAGAACAAGGACAAATGTAAACATTAAATGCTCCAATCTAATCTGCATTTTTACTTTAGTCTATTAATAGGAACAAAAGCAGACAATGTCTGTTCAGACTTCACAAAAAGAAACCTGTGTTCCACCAACAGGGCTCAGGCAAAGACTGCAGTGATATGATACATTAACTTCCAAATTTACACCCCCACCCGTGTCCAGAAGCATATGCTATACTGAGGTTTGACTGGAAATGTAAGCAGTGGTATCTAAAATCAGCCTAAATCACCAAAACACTGTAGGGTTTTGTAAATGTTTAAAAGCATCTGCATAAAATTGCATTTGCTGTTTCACCATTATCCTCAATTCCCCTGGAAATCCTCTGCTCTTTCTGCAGCCTTGTAACACTTCCCCGTGCAATCCTGACAGACTTGCCTTTTTTTTTTCCCCCTCATTCAGCCTATAATCTAATAATTATTCCTCCTTGCAGGTGAAATGAGCAAAATGCTGATTGGACAGAAGCATACACTACTCAGAGCTCTCCCAGATTCATCGCTTTGACCATCTGTGTCCTTCTCGACTCAGTGCCCACAACTCATCCGTCACCAGGAGCAGCTCACGTGGTGAGCAGGATATGATGGGAAATCCTTTATCCCTCAGCAATGCCTCACAAACTTCAGGACGCTGAAGGGTAAGGCAGCAATTCTCCAGATATACAAAAATAACTCCATGTGAATACCACCATTGTTTTGATGTGAACGAGCAAACAATGTTATGCTTTGAATGACACCTTCCTTGCCCATGTCACCCCTCACCAATGTGAGCTGCAATCAAGCAGATGAAAAACCCTATACTCAAGCAACAGCTCTAATGAACAAACAGATGGGTCCTGGGCAGCAAAAATTTTATGTTCCCAAATAAAGCTATTATATACTGTACACATTACCCTAGACAGTTTGGCATAATCCATTTCAGCATGCCAATAGGCTAAATTGAAGTAATGACGATATGACTGACTGAACACAAATCTAGAAATTTGGACTCTTCTCCCAGCTCAACCATTGAGAGATTTGGCCAAGCCACAGCTGCCTCTGTTGCTTTTTTCAGCTTTCAAAAGCCTGTAATAACGATCTTGGGCTAACAGTACCAAGTGGCTTAAAACAAAATTAAGTAGATTTAGGAGTTCCTCTGGTGACACTTCACCTTAGAGTGAGCTCTTAGTTTTGGTTCATCTGAATTTGGATGTGCCCACAGTTCTGCTGCTGTTCATCTCCACTGCAGGAGAGTCTGTGCTGCTAAGGTGATTGCTGAGCAGCTTTCCCACAAATCCTGGACACAGCCATTGACCTGTTAGACCTGCTGGCAGCAGAGCAGTAATAGCAAGCACCTTAATGAAACAGCGTTAAAGAAAATTAAAATCTGGCCTTACCAATCAGTGCCTGTACAACATCGTGTGCTTTGTGAAGAGTCAAAGAAGGGCCCAAGACCATTCACAGAAACACAAAGGATAAGTGTACTGCAGAACCAGCATACCCTGTCTGCTCAAAGGAATCTTTGGGAGTCAAAAAACCAATAGCAAAAACTTACCAACAGCACAGTTTAAACAGAGGTAAAAAAAATTCTGGCCCTTTCCAGAAGGCTTTGGAAGTAGTAGCTAAATGATTCCTTATGATTTTAGGGAATGTCCTTACATTTAATAGTATCACAATGTAAAATTATCAGAGCACTCAATGTCTTCCTGATCTGGCTGGACTATTCTACATTACCGAAAACAAAAAAAGTTCTTACTCTGTCACGTTGTTCAAGTGGCTACTAAATATTCTAACACATCTCTTTCCTGTATATTCAGCTTTGTGACCAAATGTTGAACAACTGCACAAACCCCCTTTTTCCTGCTGCACTCTTCAGTGTACAAAAGCTCACTGCAATCGAAGGGAAGCACTGCAGCAAGCCCTGTGACACAGTCATTAATCCAATCATTAAGTCAGCGTAGTGAAACTATGTGCATGGTTAGCACAAAGGCAGGGTGGGGGGGAACCCAAACTGATGACTACGATTGAAAAGGTCAATATGAAATACAATACTGACAAAGGAATTAAGCCCAAGGAATACAGCACGTGCAGAACTCGTGCAGAAAACTGCATCACGTGAGGAATTCATATTTACTGACAAACAGTGCTTCAGATGACACTGCCTAAGTTACTTAAATGGGTAAAAGAACACTACTTCAAAATTAACCCTTTTGTCACAGCCTTGCTATAAAGAAAAAGAGCATATTACCACCAGGATAAACATGCTGAATTGAAACAGTGTAATTCCACTACTTATTTCATGTGGTCTCTTGTGTTTGAAACTGTGTCCTCCCCCCACAACCTCCCTCCTGCAGAAAAATACCCTATTCATTTTTCCTCTAATCCACAGTAGCTTACTCAAACAGTATCACATCCTACAGGATAGAACTTATTTTCCTCTGTTCATAGTTATGCAGAAACTAGGATTTCGGGAGTGGAAAACAAATACCCACATGTGTGGGAAGAATTAGGGAGGAAAAATTTAGACTGTACTTAAGAATAAATAAGCCTGTCTATTCTTAAAAACACCATTAACTTGGGACCTTGATACCCCATTGAATGTTCTTCTATTACCCATACAGTAAATTAATGCCTTGAAGCTCACACTAATGAAAACATTTTTCATTGAGACTGGCAACTTTCTCATCCATGCATAGTCTATTCTAAGACTGTGAGTTAATTTAGCTTCTCCCCAGAGTTAAATTTATTAAAAGAACTGAGCACCAACCTGAGCCTCCCTCTGCCAGGTACTTGTCCTTTGCATAGATGACAGAATCCAGCATTGACTCAAAGAGAAGAAAATAACCCTGTTTATAGAAGAAAGGAAATAATTTAGAAATTATCACGCATCTTATGCAGCCTATTTAATCACTCTACAGATAGATTTTATCGACACATTTTAAGAACTTTATATGCCCACACGCCTCAAGAAGAGCCAGCACCTGGTGAGTTTCTCAACAACAGCGTTGTCACTTCAAATTTCAGTTATATAAAGTATCATCTCTACTTAATCCCTATTAATTACTAAATTAATAAAGTTTAGACAATAAATATCCAATCTACACCAATATTTACCTGAGAAGAGTCCTACAGCATCAAAAGAAATCAAATTCAACTCCAACCAAGTGAAAAACTGCATGCATTGATTTTTTAGCAATAACTGGGAGGTTAAAAAAAAAAATAATAAAAAATGCCTTC
Source organism: Cephalopterus ornatus (assembly GCA_013396775.1). NCBI lineage: Eukaryota > Metazoa > Chordata > Aves > Passeriformes > Cotingidae > Cephalopterus > Cephalopterus ornatus. The sequence continues at coordinate 604,305 of VZRE01006216.1, read as the reverse complement.
TCCCTTAGAACTGCAAGTAACAGAGAAACATCAAACGCATCTTTGCTACTTCATATTTGCAACCTCGTGGTGCCCTGGCAGGTGGAAATAAATCATATACCAAAGACATCGGTTCTCTGGGTGTTCAACATCACTTAGCAGCATCGGGACTTACAAAAATTTCCAGGATAAAAATGGTTAGAACTAGATTTGCACAGGGGATTTTTGTGCTGGGATTAATTTTGTGGCAGCTTAATCATACTGTTACTGGTGTTTAGAATAGCTCATTGTAAGCCTGAGTGAGTAATTTTCTCAAACAGAAAAAAGTACCTTAAACATCTGAGATATTATTATGACAGTATTAAATAAAATTAGCATTTTATAGAAAATATCCAGTTGCTCAACTACTTTTAAATAAACTGTAGATTTCTGAGATATATAGCCCTTTGCTTCCCAACAGATTTACTGATTTTATACCCTTCCTGTCTTCCAAGTTTGACTATGATCCTTATTCTTACTCAATACTGTAAACATATTTCACCTACATCCTCACAACATCAAATCAGTTAAGACAAATACCAACACAGGTTTTGAATTTTCACTTAGCATCCTAATTCTCATTTTGATTAAAACACAGATTATCCATATGGCTTGATCAGGAAAGGACAAAATGGAAACTGAAGTCCGGACTTTGGACCTGCAGCCCTCCAAGCCCAGTCAGCAGTAACCTAACAAAGGAAAGCTAAGAGGCTGCACCAGGGAAGTTTCAGATTGGATATTACGGAAAATTTCTTCACTGAAAGGATTGTTAAGCAGTGGAACAAGATGCCCAGGGCAGTGGTGGAGTCACCATCCCTGGAGGTATTTAAAAGACGTGTAGATGTGGCACCTGGGGACATGGTTAGTGATGGGCTTGGCGGTGCTGGGTTAATGGCTGGAGACTCAATTCTAAGATATTTTCCTTCATTTTTCCTACACGTCCATATTTGTGTAGTCATTTTTTTGAATTTATTTTTTATTTCTGAAGTCATCATCACACATTACTGAAGACAGACAGCGCTTCATGAAACTGCACTGCTAAGATGACCAAATTTACTTCAAGTTTGTGCCACCTTGGATGTTAATTTTGCCTACGACTCCTAGAAGAAAAAATGCTGCAAGCTCAGAATTGCACATAAACGTCACTGCCTGCAGCCTTCAGGATTAAAAACAAAACTGGAAAACCCAGAAACCTGACATATTTGTATTCAACAAGAATATAGTGTGCAAATAATGGCGATGTCTTCTTCTCAAACAGTTTCTTGTGGTAACAAGGCAGTGCTCCATTGGAAGCTGTTCTTCCAAATGCTGACTGTTCTCTCACTGCACTGCCCAACTTCTGTAAGTTTTAGAATAAGTCCCAGAATGAAGATTACTGCTTTGTGAGTAAGAGGACTGATAGTAAGCTTTGCTGAACAGTTGAAATGGCCAGGAGCTCACCCTGCACCAGGAAGAGATTATTTGATACCTACAGCAAGCCAAAAGCACAGAATTGGAACCGCAGTTTTCTTTTTCATACTATTATTCTTACAGTTTTAAAAATAGAATGTGTTTAGCTAGGAAGAATTATTTTTAGATGCCTTCAACTGAAAATGAGTTGTTTTCACAGTATTTTAAGTGTAACCTCTAGGACATACCTTAAGACTAATTAACAGCAAGAGTCAGTAACCTACAAAGTGACATTTTTATGGATCAGCTCTTCACTTCCTCCTTTCTGCCCATCACCTGTGTCTGCCAACCAAGTGCAAGAAGCACAGCTGGAAGACACCTCTCCTCATGAGAAACACAGAGAAATTCTCACCATCCTCCCCTGACCTTTCCACCCTGGCACTGTTGCTTTCTCCCCCAACTCCCAGTTCCATCTTCCCCCGAACTCATTACAGCCTTTCTGCAAGTTACATAAACCATCAGTGGTACTGAATCAAGTCATTTATTACTTATCCCAAAGCACTGTGCTCAGTGTGCTGTGCTCCTCCGTGGTGTAATCTGGAATGTAATTTCACAGGCTGCTGCCCCACCTGTAGGGGTGCCCCTGGAAAATGAATTATACCTGACGTCCTTCCCCCGCGATGCCGTGGGGCACCACTGCTGCCACCCCAATAATGCTCAGGGGTTTGCTTTTTCCTAAGCATGTTTTAACATCCTCAGAATTAATTACTGCAAAGAGATCTCCAGGATACAAACCTGTGAGCTGCAAATTATTAGCACAATTTTGATAGTGGCTAAACTAAGACACATAAAGGTGACACTTTGTCTGTTAAAATCAAACTGAATACACAGAATATCTTAAATGCTATGCTGTCATAATGTGTATTTTCTACTAAAGAGCTGGCCATTTCCTTCTCAAAGTGAACATGAAGTTCCTTACTTTTCATAATTTGCAAATCTGAAAGGAAATGTTCTCCAGATAACAACAATCCCCCAAATAAACATATCTGGACAGGAATAGAAACACACAGCACTGTGCAGTAACACCTGCCCCACCTCAAGTCTGCCCAAGACACTCATCAAATATGCATGAGCCCACTGGCATATCTGAATCCAAAGGAATGTGAATATTGCTACATTTCTTATATATTTTTTATATCTGTATTGTATATTCATAATAGAATTGTAAAAGGCTCACAAAGCTTTGATGCCTTAATATCCAGCATTGTTAAATTTTTCTCTATTATTCAACTACACCACAGCATTCTTGTATTTATTTTCATTTTAATTCAAAGCTGCATAAAAAGATTTTGCCAGTGAATCAAAACATAAGTATGGCAAGTTCTTTTAACTTCAGTGCTTCAGTACTCATCACGGTAATCTTTGTGGAGAAAAAGATATTAAGCTCTTTAAAAGCATCAAACAGTGCCCATTACTGTGTTTACAAGAGCAAGAATTAGCAGAATTTTTTGGTACAGCAGAACAAAACATGCAAAGATAGAATTGAGAAGAAATATTTAACTACTTGAATAAGGGTTGTGTTTCCCCTCTGCCTTCTATCAAAGGTGCATTTTATTATTTTCTGTAACATTACTGAACCTGGTCTGGTTCTCCAGATTCAGTTAGGCTTAATACTAAATATTTAATGAGATAAAAGGCCAAAACACTGGCCCACAGAGTGGACTTTATATTTTTTAATCCCTAGTGGTAGAAAAAAAGTGCAGTATTTTCTTAAGCTGAAGTTTCTAAATACAAGATTTCCATGGCCTACAAGAGTAAAACACATTACAACATGCAACACAGATTGGACAAGAGAATATGATTTCAGACATAAAATGTAATCTGGCATTAAGAGATACACAAAACTGATGTGGCCCACTCAATGTCGTGAAAAATGACTTTTTACTTGACAAAATCTCCCCAAAAGTGGTGCACTTAAATGACAAGCAGCAGCTACACAAACTCTTCTGCATGCTCTGCTGCAGCACCATTTCCCACATGCTAAGTCAGCCTTCATGCTGATCTCTCATGTATGAGTTAATTTTAAAAAAATAAAATTCATTACTGGCAGAGCAAGCTCACAAATTTCAGAGCCACAGCTTGACTTCGCCATTATGCACACCCTGTTGTGCCCTTAAACAAACAGGAGTGAGAACGCCAAATGGGAAGATGTGAAGAGTAGAAAAGATATATTTGAAGATACAACATATCCATGCTGGTGAAAAGAAGAAAAAAAAATCAAGCAAGGAAATTAAATTCCTTTACAAAAACCATTTTGCTATAAAGAAAATAAAGCATTCGGCTACTTAGCATGCTCTTCACACCAGAGTATTAAGAACACAAAAAAAGAAAAGCTCAATTCTCATGTTATAAATTACTGTTACATAGATAGAGCCACTTGTATTAATGCACCTCCAAATATTAAAACAACAGAGAATATTAAGATTACAGAACAACTAGCAAGTGTTAAAAAAGTGCCATCACTGTATCTCATAGAAATAAGGGACAGGAGGAAGGAGAGAAAAGATGGTTTCCAGTGTTTCAGACATGCTCACTTCCTAGACCTTTTCCCTAGATCCTGATATCCTCAGCCCATCCTCATATAATTTCAAAATTATTTAAAAAAAAAAATACAAAAAGAAGAAAAGAAAAATGAGGAAAAAAGTATTAGCTATATGACCAGAGATACGATTAAAAGACAAGAGAACTGGATTGTATCCTCAGTTTATTTTAATCTGACAGTCCACCTTTTTCTGAGTTTTTTTCCTTGTACAGAACTCTGCTGCATATTCAGTACCACACAGCACTGCATAAAAAACCCAATTTATGAGAACACGCTGTACACTAACATTGTATTTGAGATAATCATCTCAGGCAATTGTCTCTCACAATAAAACCCCTTTACACACAAGAAATGCAGATATTTTTCAAGTGAATAACTCTTGCAACCTTTAGCTCTGTAGTTTTAAACTAGAGAAAGGAAGCAAAAGCATAGTGACAGCAAAAAAAATTCTGCACACAGATGCAGCTGTGTAGGAACCTTCCAGAAAAGCATTACATATATTTTGTTTTTCTGCACCCATCCTTTCAATAAGCAGCCTGTGAAGTTCACAATTTCCATACCAAAATACCTGAGCAATAACGCAGCCACCTTTTTTGTGTCTTTATAGCAAATATTTTTCCTGCCCAGGTAATTCATGTAAGTTTACAGTTTGAACAACAAGCAAGAGATTTATTTGTAGGTGGCCTATGGTATAAGCAGACAAGCAACAAAATGTTAAAGACTGGTACCTGGAGTCACTAACTATGAAATTCGTAGTTTCACAGATTAAGGTTTCACACAGAGCCAGGCAGGATGGTGCATCAGAAGCTTGAAGCTCTGATACAGGAAAGAATTCCTGTATCAAAGGATTCTGCTCAGGGAAACCTCTACAGAAACAAGGCCAGCAGGGAGCTCTTACATAAAATTCACCCATTCCTACATTCAAATAACCTTTCTCTACGAAGTGAAGGACTTTCTCCTCATAGAACCAGTTTGGTTGTAGAACATGCCCTGCCTCGGCCACTCTTTCTTAAGGCAACGTGGCTTATTGGGTGAAGCGGTCCTCCCGTCCACCTGCTCTCCCCTGTGCTCCTGGTCCACAGCACACAACAATTCCTTGTGTCAGGTTGCACACCGCACCAAGGCTTTGCTAAAAACAATATTCTTTGGAATGGAAAAGCCTAAATGGATGGCCCAGAGGTCTTCAGAAGTCTGACAGGCCCCCAATGTTCAACAATCCGCCTTCTGGACACCTAGAGAACAGCTCACAGCTCGTCACACCTCACACTGTGTTTTTCTTTACACACTGGTTTTAGTTGAACACAGTCACAGAGATGTCCTGCTCATGGTCTGATTTTAACATTGTCAAACACACGTACTTCAGATGTCACAAACTGCATTTAGTACATTAAAACCAGGATCACTTATAATTTCTTTCACAGGCTTAAATTAAACCACAGAAGAGAGAGTTGCTCATCACTCAGCCTCTAAACATGGCACATGACAAAACCATATCCAGATGAACTTAAAATGGGAAAATATTATTTTGGAAGATGGCAAGAATACATTTGAAATATCAATTTCTAGATATACACAAGTGCACTCACACCCCTCTGTCCATTGTGTAATATTTAAGATGCTTCTCCCATTTTTGTATAGTTTAAGGGAACAAATTTAAAAATGAAAGGGAAGAATAGCAAGCATTTGTGAGTCATAGGTCAGTTCTGCAATTAAGAGAATAATAAGCAGAAACCATTACACTGGAGATGCTCATAACGCTATACTGCATCTTTCACAGGACACTGTTCTATCTGACACCTTTCTCAGTAAGCCTAACCTAAAAACCATCCTGGGAAAATGCTGTATTTTTTTTCTCTGTTGCCTCACACTGCTTTGATTTTCTGATTTCACATTTTCTGATGTTCCAGACACAGCTCTAAAAAAGAGCTTATAGTGCACTGCTCTGCACCAAGCAAAACAAAGCCATGGCTCCACAAAAGGGTTTGACGTTTACTAATCTAAAAGCAGTTTGTTTCCTAAACAGAACAGCAACTTTTCATATTTCTGTTACAAAGAAAAACAACTGTTCCCATGAGAATTTTCCTTCCACTCCATATATACTCTCTACATAAAGAGCTGAAAACTGACACATACTGAACTCCTTTTTGCTCTCATGCTTCAACATTTCCCATATTTTCAAGCACTTATATTCACATATTAACAACAGATTTCACACTGGGGAAGGAAATGAAAAAGCAAATTCACACAAGAAAGCCAGACAAAGAGAAATCTTCATCTGCATCTAGGCAACATAATGTTCCTTTCTGAACAGTGTTGGAACAGTGTGTACACTATCCAGCTATCAATCTTGCTTCCACAGCATTTTCCTCTTTATCTCTGTATTGCAGCAACCTATAAAAATCCTAACGTTCCTAAACATTTAGAATGCCTAATTAAGTGAAATGCATATGGTTATGTAATTATGACATTAAAAAAAAAAATCAGCACACAAACAAAAAACATGGAACATTCAGTACAAGAGCTGCTTTTGAAATCCTTTAATTCACCTTAGAGGCACTGATTTACAACATGACTTCAGTGCAACTGCTCCAGTTCCTTTTAAAATTTTGGAGTAAGAGATGTGATTTTGGGAACATTAATCTTGGTGCACACATTAAGCAACTGATCAAAGGTTTCTCTGAAAGAACTGTAATTACATTTCTAGTGAAGGTACTATACTGTCAGAAATCACCAACCATAATATGGTATTTTTAAACCACCAGTTAAAGCCAGTGGCTTAAACCTTCCTTGAAACGAGTGACCTCAACACTACACTAAGCTCATGTTTCAAATATACATTATAGCAGTGGAGGAAAAACTGCAGATTTCCAGCTCACTGAATGTGTAGCTTTAAAAGAAAGAAAAAAAAAACACAGAAAAGGCAAAACAATTAATTTTCACCTTCTCCTGGAAACTTATAGATACATACATATGGATCCATACTTGACCTCTCTCCCAAAGGCCCTTGTATATAGTAGAACAGCCACAGTTTGTAAAAAAACAAAACCCACCACAGAAACAAGTAACTTTGAATGTAAGTTTTTGTTATTGATCTTAAATTTGAACCAGAAAAGAATCTTTAAGTCCTAACAGCCGGAACCAGCATGAAGAAAACCTGTATTTTGAAGTGCAGGTAGCAAGCACAAGGCGTGTAACAGCTACTAGCCAGCACATGGAAGAAAGGGAACAGGCCAACAGCTGAAAACCAATAGATTCTAGGAGACGGCTCATCTACACACTGCATTTCCTGTTGTCCACCATATTTATTTTGTACTTTTAAAATCAGTAACTTCATTGCTACACTAAAAAAAATGGCAATGAATAGTAACGCCGTTTTCAAGCTCTGCCTGCATTTGCAGATTTCCAGGGTAAGCACCTTATTGCCTTTCCCTCACAGTCAGGACAGTCCTCAGCTGAATTTGCAGACTAAAGGTATTTTACTCATCAGAACGACCCAGCTAGATGACTAATACAATACTTCTCCATTACTTTCACCTAAGCAGTGATTGAGGAATAGAGTGCTTTGAGATTTGCAAACCAACTACCTAACAGAAACTTACTGCTGCACCCAAAGCAGATCAACTGTACTTAAAAAAACCCAGACTTTAAAGAGCTTGAACAAGAGAGATCAGGAATTGTATCCAAGTACCACATAATCAGGACTTCCATCCCATCTCTCACATTGTCAAAGACACTGCTGGAAGCATGATAGATGTTTCAGTTAAAAAATAGAATAACTTTTCAAATTAAATAAAACATTTTTTCCTGAAAATAACTACACCTTGAAAAGAATATTCATGCACCTTACCATCCATTCAGATATAATTACATCCACTTTTTCCAGAGGCAGATCTACTTCTTCGATTCTTCCTTTGACTAATGTAATAATATTTTCAAGTTTATTTAATCTGCAAGTCCAAACATAAACAAATTAGTTTCTATTTCTGATTTATGTTGTCAAGAGAGATATACTGACATCTATATTTCACATTCCCCCCTCCTGCCTCGAAATTTTTCTTTTAACTAATCAAGAAAGCAGTAGAACATAATATTTCTCGGTTTTATTTCATAGGGAATATTTCCAAGCAGCTAAAAGTGGCAGCAGATTAAGTGCCAGGCAAAGATGGCAGACTGTAGATCTGTACACACCTCCGACGTGCCATGCATGCAAATGTGTAAGCTTCACAAACCAGGCAAATAGAGAAGGGGACAACTTAAAAATGATGGTCCTATCTAAGAGTTGCTTGTTCCTCCTTTGACCTCTGCAAAGTCTACAGCAATCAGAGCCTGCTCGCCACACTAGGACAGCAATGGAAATCAGCTTCCTTACAAAGCTGTTTTGCACGACTTGGTTTTTCATTTAACCAAACCAGCTGCAAAGTCACCGAGAACAAACAGTCCCTCTAGATCACAGTATTACAGCTATTCCACAATAAAGGCATCCTCTCCACTGTGATTTTGGGCAAAAGCATCTGCAGTGTTCAGTACCTGCAGGAATCAGGTGTTACCTCACATGCCTGTAATGGCACAACCATCCTGCACACGGAGGAAGGTTCTGTGACGGGACTACAGGTTTTGAAACAATAACTGCACAGCACTGAAATTACTGAGTATGTAAATGCTTGAAATCTACTATTTTAATTCTTGGCAAACCATATTATAGCCTCTTCTGCACACACCTTTATTGCAAAGCTTATTTCTGCTCTTACAAAGGGCAGAAAAGTATTCCCACCACAGAAATTTATCTTCCCACTGCAGTTCTTATCTCTGCCCCTTCCCTCCCTATCCTGATATCTTACTCTTACATTCTGTCTGGCTTTCAATGCAGATCAGTAATCACATTAAAAATTCAATCTTAAAGACAATGGGAGAACGATCAGGATGAAGGAAGGGAAAGGAAAGGGTCAAAGGGCTACTTGAGCAGTGGGCTGTTGCAAAGATCAATTAAATACTCTACACAAGACAGTCTTCTGTTAGAAGAGTAGCAGTTCATCACTAATACCATATTTAATGCTACAAACAGAAGTAAAATCAGAAGTTCAAAGTGAAAACTAAAATGCTAAAGAGCTACCACCCACAACAATAATTTAAGAAGGATAAAATAGACCTAAGGATAACTTCCTAAATGACCACAAAAAAGGACACAATTTAAAACAAAAGAGAGGAAAAATATTAATTCATTACATACTTATTTTCAATCATAATGTTTAAAAAACCCCAAACCAACCAATGTAGTTTACACATTGTAGGAAAAACTGCTGAGATGCTATTTAGGCAGTATACTTCAACTTTCTATTCTATCATAGCAGTGATGGATGACAAAAGTCAAGTCATCCACTGCACTAGAGATTTTACAGGCACTATTCAGAGCAAGAAAAGGTAATCATTTAGTTAAAAGGCAGTTTAAGGCTGGTCAGGCTACTTATTCCAGTTTACTTACGCACACAGGTTGCACTGTTTCCAGTAATTAGCATGCTAGAAAATTAACCTGAATTCTGGGAGGGACAAAAGCTCTCGAGCACATACTTGAATCACAGGCGGAAGCACACTGCAATAGTAATTTTTAAGCTACACAGAGTTGTTCAGTATTCCAATAAATATTTGTTACTCCAGTGCAAGTTTGTCAGCTTTATTCCCTTGGGAAAAGCAGGTTTAACCAGACAAACATAAATTGTTTTGATGCGAACTGGAGACTTTAATGTGAACAGAACTCTTTACAGCAGAAGGTACCTATGAATGTGCAGTCTCACTGATGACTTGCTCTGCACTTCAAGTGACAATTCATCACTCTTAAGAGTTTAAGAGTTTTGATTCATTGTTTTTCTTAAAGGCCTGCCCTTCTCCTCACCACAGGTAATACATGTTGACTGGTACTTCTATTCTCCCCCAAGTATAAACAACATTCAAAGGACTTTGTTCACCTGTTGAAAGATATGAACAACCCTAAATTTGTAATCTAGTCCATCAGAAATAAAACCCTATCTCACATTTGTAACCATTTTGAAGATGTCAGGGACTCCTGGGAAAAGTTCTCTTTAAGGAATGAGTTTTCGTGCCAGAAAAGCATTTTAGTCAAAGATGCACTTACGTGCTTAACATGGTACTTTCCGCAAACAGATATTTGAGTCACTTCTTAGCATCAAAGTGTGCAGTGTTGCACCACCAGCGTGTGAAGTGGTAGCGAACAAATTCAGCCTAGACAACGTTACTTCTGTAGAACTCAAGCTTGTATTAAAAAAAACTGTCACTGCCAAATTCTTCAGCATCTACCTGGACTTTCTTTTTCACAGCTGCTTTTACAAAATCAACGTAAATGAAAAAATCTACATGCCTCAGCTATCAACAGCACACATCTACACCTACATTTCTCCTACCTCATGCTAGGAAACCCTTTTTAAGTCTTCATTTCCACATACGCTCACAGTCTTCCTTAGTATCCTCCACAGGTAAATTAGTGACATGTGGAGTGGATAAATGAACCATGAATGGGTGGAAAGCTGTCTATACTATGAAGTTCAAGAGGTGAGACGAAGAGTACAAATCCTAACTAGTAGCCAGGTAGCAGAGATGTCCCTCAGGGTTCAATGCTAGTTCTGATACTAATTAACACTAATTAATGTAGTGACATAAAGGGACAGAATGCACCCTCACTAAGTCTGTGGATAATGCTGAATTAGGGATGAGCAGTTGATATGGGCTGTTATTTTCTGTAACACAGACAAATTATAAAAATTCTAGAAATCATTTAAAATTCCTATATAGAAACAGAAAATTAAACAACTATATACACTCACACACTTGAACAACTTTCACTGAGTTTATCTAAATTGGAACTCTCTTTAACTCAAAGCAGTGCAGTCAGGTAAAGTTTCTCACAACTTCCTGGGCTCCAGTGTTGTCTAAAAACTTAGTTTTATCAGTAGCAACATTTAAAATGTAAGAATGGCAAATGGACAGGCAGTATTCAGTTGGAGCCTCTGCAGCCAGGCAGCACTGGCCCCATGGTACCATTAGGAGGAAGGTCTGTTTTAATTACCCCTACCAAGGGGGCAAACAACTTTACAGAACACCAAAATCTGTGCTATTTCTTCGGGCAGAGAAGGGCTTCAATAAAACACAGACTGTGATAGGTGATTGTTAACTAGCAACAGCATTTTAATAACTTTTTACAGTAATATTTACCCTACTTTTCTTGGAACTTTTCCCACCTAATGATGTCCATGGCCTGATAGATGATTTCAGATTGATCAACTCCAATCACTTTCTTCGCGCCTGCTTTGGCAGCAAACATGGAGAGTATTCCAGTTCCACAGCCAACATCCAAAACCACCTGAAAGCCATAAAATAGAAGTAAAATCATCTTATTTTCCTTGCTGTGATTTTTCCACACTTATTTCTACGTCAGTGAGATACCACATTCCAACAGAAGGAACGAATGGTAGCATCAAGTTTTACTGTCACATGCAGAGATACCCAAGTCAAACTGCAGTCCTAAATCCACACCCTCTACCACCTTTTCCAGATGGGGGATTGAAGCAGATGAGCTGCAGATTAACAACCACAAACAATTATATGGTCAACAACTAAAATGTTACATGAACAGGAGAAAAAGGAAATTATATCCTTTTAATCACTGAATCACTAATAACTGAACTTAGCACTGGTACTAAAAAAAATGTATTCTAACTGCAGTTTTCATTAGGAGTATATTCAGAATTTCAAAATGGTCACTGGCATAGTTTTAACAACTGGAAATATTTTATGTCTAGCACTGTTTATAATCAAAATAAGACCAAAAAAATCCAGTAAGATTTCATGAAAGAAGAGTAAACTTCATCACTGCACCTGAAAAAGTACACTCAGCACAGCAACAAGATTCATGAAAATGCCTGGGGTTTGGTATATTACATATTAGCTACTGTAGGAAGACTGAAAAGACAGAAAAAAATGCAAAGCAACTAAGAAAAGAGTAGCAAATTTATTACTAAGTAGAGCTGAACTGCCTGCAATGTTAAACTTCGTAAAGATAGGTTTTACCAAGTAGCCTTGTTTAGGCCTTGCTATCAGAATAGTGTATTTCTTCTACCTCCTGCAAACTTCCCAACACTTAAAAACTGATGAATGTGGTACAGTGGATTTTTAAGCTGAGTTTCAAGTTTGATGTTTTCACTGAATCGCTGAGGCTGAAAGGCACCTCTGGAGATGCTGAGGGTGCATTTTATTGCATTGGTCAGATCATCAGAGGTCTTATTATTAGAATTCTACTTAATACAGTTAAGCCTTACTAATGGCATTAAAAAACAGCACTAAAATACAAAACTTTCTGAAGTCTGAAAATCAAAACAGGTTTCCTAAACACTATGTATAGCCAGTCCTATCATCTACAGCATTTAAGCATTAACAGAACCAGAACTCTAACATGACCCTAACATGAGTCTAAGTACAACGTTCTTAACACTTCTAAGTCAACCAGAACACTGAGTCAGAATTATTAGTCATAGCAACAATTTAGGAGAAAGGAAAAATTCTTTCACCATCTCTCCTCTTCAGAGCATCCAGTGCTGTGAAACCTGTCCTCACAGGTTTTATGACCTTAATTTTTCTTCCAGAGAAGGCATCAAATTCCTCAATAATCAATCCTCCATTTGAGAATTATAACCCCATTTTACAAAGTATTTCAAGGCAATAATGCACCCTACTGAAACATTTTTCAGCTCATGAGCTGCTGAGCCCTCTTGCTTTGGCACAACAAAGTTTTGCATGTGCACTTTTACATTTCACCTGCAAATAGTATCCAATGGAATGCTCTGCACCTTAGATCTGCCTGCCTTCCCTTGCATACAACCCTACACATGGATGCAGAACAACGATCCTGATGCCAGCATGAATAAAACCAGCTGTTTATCCATGGCAGTACAGTGTAACTGAGCTTATGCCGTGGTGTTCTGGGAAGCAAAGACTTGACTGCTACCTGTCTTGGTAGAGTGAATTACTATCTGGAATCAGACCAAAAAACATTAGTGTGATGAATTTTTTACATCAGTTTGTGTAGAGGTTGGCCAAGGAAGTTGTGGATAGAGTTATTTGTTCCACTGGCAACTCTTTGCAGTGACATTTCAAAAGGAGACAACTCTACAACTCTCAAGTTACATACAAATATGTTATGGTTCCAGAACTCCCTAGGCTGAATCTGCTGGAGACAGGAATAGACAATAAAAATCAATATTCTTGCAGCTGCTGAAATCTCACACCCCCCAACATCACCTATTCTAACACTGTACCCATGGTAGTTAACAAAATCACTGAGCCATGAAAGTTGGAAGTCACAGCCAAAAATAAACCCCTGTGAAAGAATGATCTTGATGTACAGTTGCATGAAAGAGAGCAATCACCACAAATTGGAAAAAAATCAAAACAGACACCACTTTGGACAGCTGCCCTGGTCACTTAAGAACCCAGATGGAACTCATCTAGCCTTAGGCAGGGGATGGGGGTGGAGAAAAAGGCACCAGAGAGAAAATATACAAGCTGGAATACATCTGAGGAACAGAAAGACAAGCAGAATGATCACCAATTAGCCTAAGGACAAGGGTCTACAGCTCCCACATTCTTGTGGTGATCCCATATGGCCTCTCACCAAAGATCTGAAGCAGCTGGACTGGCGATTAGACTATACAATAATACACTACTGCACCACATCCTTCTCTGCAGTGTAATCAAAAATTATATTCTACTTTAAATAACAGAAAAAAATTACTTCTAATTCAAAAAAACAGGAGGCCAGGTGATTTGGTCAATTAAATCAATTCCATCAATGAACTCTTAGTAGGAACAATATTTTAAAATCTCATTTTATTCCCTGAATACGGCATTGATCTTGCCTCAGACTTCTATTCTACCACAAAAACTAAGCATGGCAACAGTGCTTTACTAAGCTATTTTTTCCACCCAAAAATACTCTCATTGTAAAATGGACCACATTTCCTTTTACTGAGTACCTTAACTACTCCTGTTAGGTAATCTACATTGTCCTATTCTCATCTCAAATACATTTGACAGGTAGAAAATAAAGGCAGCAAGCAGGATTCATACAAGTTTCAATAATTTATTTTGAAAGCTAAGTTCTGAATAAACTACGCCTAATAAACAAACCTAGGTATTCTGTTCCCATCTGTCACCATGCAACCACACTTCTTTAGGGTACAGCAGATTTGCATCAAAAGTGAGTATGACAAATTCAGCTCTTTGAACAAGCTCCTCCCAAAATACCTCACAGGTGTCCTTTTACAAACAATAAAAAGCACTACTCTGTATTTTCCAGGGAAGACTACAATATGGGAGTTCTAGGAAATACAGTGACAGAATTTTACCCACTTTTCTTAAAAAGAACTGTAAATAAACTTTAAGGGAAAACAGCCTTTTTCTTTAAGTTGGAAGTTTCACTTGTTAATATGAGAGCACTATATGATACATTAATTTAAGCAAAATATCTTAATATTTCCTTCAGCAGAAGTCCAGATCTCTGAAAAAAATCCCCTATGTTCTCCATAACTGTGTAGCATGTGAAAGCTACATCAATGTTTGGTCAGACACAGAGGTTAAACAGGGTCACAGGATCACATGGATGGGGGTTATTGGGAACTCAAAGCAGTTGAGCATCTGTCTGTCAATTCAATCTCAACACACGCTGATGAGTTTGGATCCACTATGAATTTGAGGTAATCTTGATCAAAAAAAATGCTTGCAAAAACCGTGCTCAGAAATTAGTTTGTAGATGTTGTGATACTTGAGAAGGTTTCCTTCAGAGAAGTTGAATGCTTTCACAACAATGGAGTACGCACACACATTCTCTCAGCTGTTTCTTGAGCAAATGTATCTACTGCAGGGGCTGAAGCAACATTGACTCTAACAGTTAATCCATGGTTTGTTTTGAATGTTTCCAGTGTGTTCATACAGTAGAAGAGAAATACAACCAATTTGGAAAAATTACTGCTCCACAAGGACACACATTTCATGTAACTTCGTATCAGTCTTGCCCTCTGAAAACCTGCAGTTATCAATTTCAGGGGCATCTGTGAAACTAAATTTCTCCCAGGAAAGTTTTCTTTCTTTATTGATTTTTCTGCTTTGTTAGATGAGCTGCCCACCTGTGCAGTCCCCTGCATCATTTAAGTAGCTGGCAGTATAATTCTACAACACTTTCCCTTATTCTCTCATTGTAATTAAAGACCTTAGAAATGTTTAACAGAAAGAGGCTTGTGACATGAATTGAGACTAAAGAAGGAAGAAAACTACTTCCTAATTTTTTTCTGCTGTAGTTCCCGACTGAAAACTGAAGTAAGATACAAAAAATAGGCATTATCAACCTTGAAATACCTCCTGCCAGGATAAAACTCTCTCACCTCTCCTACAAAGAAAGGCTGAGAGAATTGGGATTGTTCAGCCTGGAAAAGAGAAGGCTTAGGGGTGACACAATCGCAGCCTTCCAGTACCTGAAGGGAGCCTACAAGGAAGATGGAGAGAGACTATTTACAAGAGCATGTAGTGACAGGACAAGGGGGAATAGAGTTAAACTGGAAGACAGGAGGTTTAGACTAGATATTAGAGAAAATTCCTCACTGTGAGGGTGGTGATGCCCTGGCACAGGTTTCCCAGAGAAGCTGGGAAGTGTCTCCAAGTCCAGGCTGGATGAAGCTCTGAGCAAGCTGGTCTACTGAAAGGTGTCCCTGCCCATGGCAGGGGGTTTGGAACTAAGTGATCTTTAAGGTCCCTTCCAACTCAAACCATTCCGTGGTTCCATGAACTCAAAATGCAGCAAAGTCATCAGCCAGCAGAAAGACAGAGGACATGAAGAGGATCATAACTGTGCAGGGGTCACAACCACTGTAAGGTCATATCAGTACAATCCTCCTCACTGCAAGTGAAATACCAGTTCCTAGTTCTAAGCCGTTTAATAACAACCTACTCTGGAGACACTGAACAACACTAATTCAAAAAATCAGTTCCACATGAATTCCTTTCCAGCTCTAATAACACAGGGCTTCCAGGACGTTTTTATTCTATCAGGCATCCTTAGAAATTCACTTAATTCTGGTAAAGAGGCCCTCAGAGAGATTCCACCTAATACACTGGGCAAGAAAGGCTCAACTTCACCCCTGTAACATAATTAATGAACATCCCGACGTGGCATGCAGCACAATGACAATGGCCATCACCACTGCTCTTATCAGCACTCTGCACCCTCCAGCAGCTGAATAGCTCTCCACCACCTAATAAAGCCACAGTACATTAAATCAAATCCTGTCACAGTGCCATTCTCCATTCCCAGAGCTACAGAGTAGCCAACCTGAGGGTCTTCTACCATTTGAGAAAAAACACAGAAATGACTGCGTTTTCTGAGCTATTTTACCTACCTTGTCCTTGAAGATATGTGGGTTTTGATAGATGAAGTCACGATAGCTTTCTGTACGCACTTTATCCTGTTATTTAAAAGCAAAAAGTGTTCATTTTTTTCACTTAGGTACAGCATGTCATTCAAAAATACTGAAAAACTTCTTTTTAACTTGACCTAAAAATGTTTTGTGCATACCGTACTTACAAGGGCTCTGCAATCATGACATTGGCCATATGATATTACTTCAGAATTTACTGTCTTTGCAAATGAAGCCAGTTGCCTCAGCTGGAGGAAAAATAAGAAATTAGCTCATGGTTTCCTGACCTGCTGCATTTCATTTTGAGTGTTTCAAAGTTCTTAATACCTCTTCACCACTTCCCAGGAACAGCAGAGTGGCAATACTGCACCAACTCTACATAACAACCTCCTGTACAATTTGAAAGGTTTGAGTCACAAACTCAGAAAACATTTTGTATCATTTTATTCTCTGACTCTCCTGTGACACATGAAATTTCTTTAAAAAAAAAGTTATGCATCAAATTAACATGTTCTATTTCTGAACAAACTGCAAATTTGCAAACCTGATGACAAGCTAGTAAATAAAGCTGTACAGCCCATTCTATAAAAGTCAATGCAGTAAATAAATTTGACTGTAATACAACAGGGCTGGAGAAGTTGGAATGTTTTCAAGCATAGAATGAAACGTTTATAGTATCTTAGTATATCAAAGGTAGCAATATGGCTCAGTTTACCAGCAAGGTAATTAAAACATTGATTCTCTCACCATGCATCAGCAGGTACACACACTGACAGCCAAGTATAGGTTTTGGAATTGCTGTTACAGTTCAAATGTTACAGCAAAGTAGAAAAAAAATTTTCAGCAATTTTTTATCTAGTGCAAATAATGTTGAAGGATAAAATTCAAGTGTTTACATTAAATCTAATATTTTTCTACTATGGCAAGGTAAGAATTTTTAGAAACAGCAGAGAAACAAAAGAAATTTTCTACACTGAGAAAGAACAAAGTCTATTTTGATAGAAAATTAAGATCAAAAATAGTGACTGAGAACAAAGGATATGTCAATAAAAAATTTGGAGACAAAAAGAACTATTTTGTGGCTTGAAAATTCTAAAATCGTTTTAAATGTAGAAGTATTATCACACACAACACAAAGAAACAGGGTGATTTTAGAAAATTCTACTTCAAAATTATACATAATTAATGAATAAAAGAAACTGTGATCCTTGAAAACCATATTGGTTCGCTATGATGTTATATTCAGAGCACCTATTTTTAGAGCTTCACCTCTACCACAGCACGTCACAGGATTTTGCTGACACGACCAAAAAAAGTTTAAAAATAAATAATCAAAATTGGAATGTTCAGCATCAATTGGAGAAAGCAGTCAGCTGGAAATCTTTCAGCCTTACATCCTGCCCACTCACACTGTTTCAGCACTGCCCCAACTGAATCAATACAATTCGAGCTGCTGCCTCCAGTCAGTCCCTTCAGATGTCTCTGTCCATCAATCCCGTTCTCTCACTCGACATTTCCACATGAAGCTTTTTTGTTTTGTTTGTAAGTACAATGGTAAGAACATTTATTAAGATGACAGTCAAGAAATTCTTGAGCAAAAAAGGTAGAGTAAGGCCAGTGTGAAGTAACAACATTCTTCCTCCCATCTCTGAAGTGTTTGCACAAAAAAACCCAAAACAATCCAAATGGAAACTTCATCCTACCACTACCAGGCATAAAGGAAAAAAAAGGTTCAAGACTGAACAGTGTCAGAAACAGATTTACAATTCAGACAGCAAAACTTCTTTCTTAAAAACTGTCATGTAGCAAGTCACTACATTTATGTAGATAAGGTAAACATGAAAAGAAAAAATCCAAGTGAATGCCTACCATATAGGGAAAATTTCAATGTACACAATAAAAAAAATAATTGGTTCTGTATGCTTTGGAAACTCAAAAGTCTTCCTAAAAGCTTTCTGAGAAACATACCCTGAAATCAATAAAATACGATTTTGTACCAATCTCCTTGTGCAGAGATGTAGATTTATTATAAACTTTATTAGCAGGCAGAAAGGCCTCCTCGTCCTATAGCCTATAACATCTCAAATGTCGGCTTTATACCATTGCAAAACCAAAAACCCATCATTTCTATCTATCTTTCAAGACTTCAGTTATATTTCTATAGACTATACATTTTGGAAAACAACCTTGTACTTCCGCAGCCATGTCTGTGCTTCTGTAAAATCCCCTCCCCTTAATATTAACCTCATGATTATAACTATTTTTACCATAGATTCACATGCATTTCTACATTGGGGCCACTAAATGATTTAGAAAGCTGAAAACTTTCCATGCTAGCTGCATGGACAAAGTCACTTCACAACTCTGTATTCTACCTTTACATTCGACAGGAATTTCATTTAATTCTGGCTTAAAATTATAAAGCTGTTTATAACTTTCATAACAATGATATCTTCTCTGAAAGGAAGCATTAAGAGATTTTCATTTACATGTCAATTAGAAGCTATTGGGCTTTGTGTTTTTTTATTGTAAAGTTAAAATAGGCTTGCCTTTGAAAAGTTTTATGCATTAATTTTATCTTTATCATATAAAAGGAGCACACTTCTTTTTTCAGCTGTTCAACGTCATGTTATAATACACTGAACCAAGCACAAGTACCAATTTCTGTTTACCTAGTGCAATAGGAAACCACAATATTTGAGAAATGGTCTTGCCGAACAAATTTCAATTGTTAGGAAAATTTAAAACTAAAGAAAAATAGTCACTGTCTGTACTATGTTTTATCCTCTATCTTTGAAGCATGCAGGAAAAAGCTGCTTTTGGCAAGGTCAGGCTGTGTTACTGTAATATCAAGCATATCTGTACATGATTTCATGTTCTTAATGGAAAGAATTTATACAAAGGAAGTAAAACTGGAAAAAAGATCTCTCAGCCCAACTCTTCGGGAAAAAACTATCCTGGATAGAAAGGGTTAAAAATGCAGCTGCTCTGCAGTATATTTATGGGCACACAGCCCACTTCATTCTCTCTCCTCTTTAGTCCTACTAAGATGCAGGTGAGATGACTTTCTAACCTTTAGCATCTCCTCGTGTATCCCGTAATGCCCATAGGAGCTGAAGTAAACACCATCCTCATCCTCCTGAAGGTCTGCAATGGCGCTGGATGATGAGCTGCTCCTGACATCTGTGTTCATCACAAAATCCTGGGCAAATTGTCTGTAATCAATTTGAAATATACCCTTGAGACGTGTTTATGGGACCATGGAAAGGGGGTGGGGGGGAGGGGGTGGGGAGAAAGGGCTTGGAAGAGGGAAGGAATCCAGGCTGCTCAGGGGTTTGCCAACAATGGGCCCAGCTTTAGGTGTGCACAGCCTCCCTCTGCAGGCTCCTGCGGGCTGCTGCACCACTGCAATTCCTGCTTTCTGCTTACAGCCAGCAATTATTCACAGCGAAATACTGGGATTTAGTTTCTATTTTTAAGGAAGGATTACCTATATTTTGCTTGCTGGTACCAAAGCCAGCACCATGGTGCTCAAGGTGTTTCAGGCTGTGCAGTGCAGATATGGACTCAATTCAAAGACCACAACAACTACAGCCCACACAACACTGTGTGACTAGTGGGAGGTAGAAGAAAGTATTTTAAAACTGAGCATTTGCGTGAAAACAAAACAGAGCCTAACATTTGATTTATTACTTTATTTTCATACTGCTTGTTTTTCCTCCTCCATGGTCTTACAATCCTAAAACACATGAGAAAAGGCTGAGAGAATTGGGATTGTGCAGCCTAGAGAAAAGAAGGCTCCAATGTGACCCTATTGTAACCTTTCAGATCTGAAAGAGCTACAAGAAATCTGGAGTGGGACTTTGGACAAGGACATGCAGTGACAGGACAAGGGGGAACGGCTTTAGGCTGAAAGATAGTAGATTTAAATTGGATATTAGGAAGAAATTTTTTACCATGAGGGTGGTGAGGCCCTGGCACAGGTTGCCCAGAGAAGCTGTAGCACTTCCACACCCTGAAGTCTTCAAGGCCAGGCTGGATGGGGCCCTGAGCAACTATGGCAGGGGAGTTGGAAGCAGATGACCTTTAAGGTCCCTTCTAACCCAAACCATTCCATGACTCTATGTTCCCTTATTCCTCAAAGCAGGTTTGATAACAAAATACGCAAATCAAGGGGTTTTAGAACGAACACACGATTAGAAGTTGACAAGTAAACAGCTCATACTATACTCACAAGGAAGTGAAAAACCTAACATGCTTCAGCCAGACAATATTCCTCCAAGGTCTACAGCCCAACAGCAACAAAACTTGCACCCTAGACCACCCCAAAGCCACCAACACTTACCTTTAACAGTGATTATACTTTCTTAAATGGGAACTTGACATACAGAAGCTGTAGGTAACACCTCATTACCAGTATTATCTTTATAGAACCAAAAAACCAAGAAAACTATTTCATTCCTGGCATATCAAATACCTCTCTGCTCAACTAGTTTGGGTGGGGGAGAGAATATGGTAAGGGAATTTGTACTAAAATTTTGCCAGTATCAGAAACTGCTTATACTTGCCCATACAGCTCTGCATCTTATTTTTAATATTGCTCTTTATCACAGCAGTTTGCGTTTTCCTTACTTTTAGATAAATATCTAAATGATAAAAATTTAAACCTCAAAAAAATAGATTCTATGACATACAATTAAGTATAATTAGCACTGTGTGAGATTTAAATTATTTTAAATTTAAAATTATTCAAAATGGATTCAGCCAATAGTTCCTCAATCTGACACATGCAACACAAGCACCAAAGAAACTCTAGAGACAGAGCTGCCCTCCAGTCTTTTTAATCAAGAAAAAAGGTAAGTAAAAACAAAAGCCATAACCTCTAAACAGGTGACAGATTAAAAAAATTCACCATATATAAGCCATGTTCTTATATCTCTAAGTTACATCTAGTGCCAGAGGAGACTTGATTTATAGAACTGTTACCATCTTTATTTTGTACGGTTTACCTGAAGTGAAACATCTGCAGATGGTCTCTTTCCATGGAGGAACCTCCAGCATAAACCAGTATTTATTATGCTGAATTACAGCATATTAACTACTACAATGCAACTGGTTCATCTGTCCATAATTTAAAACTGTGCTGCTTCAGCTACTTCATCTGGCTACTTTTGCTGCCAGACAAAGGAAGCGGCTGCATTGACAAAGGAAAATTAAAAGGCTCCCTCTTACGGGAGCAGATAACTTGATACATTAACCTCAAAAAAATAATAAAAATCTATGAGCTTGATTGAAGTTTAGAGCCCAAAAGAAATTGCTGCTGATGACCTGAAGTGGGTTTTTTGTTTTAAATGAAAACAAGAATGGAATGAATGGAAAGAATGTTCCATGAATGAAATAAGAGGAAGACAAGAAGACACACAGAAAAAAAACCCCAAGCGTTCAAAGCACAGTGCCAAATTTCTTTCATTCTTACTGTTTATGATCAATTAATGCATAACATACCAGAGAAGCACTGTGTTGCTATGAAGTACAATTTGCAAAAGGCAAACCCGACTGAAGACAAACCTCCCTATTTTTGAAATAAATAATTGTTCACAGCTGAGAAGATCTAAACACATGAATTTATTTTGGTCTACTTAGTCACTTATAACACCAAGTATGTAATATCAAAATGTACAAACCCTCGAATGTATTTTATGGAAGAAGGTTTTTGCTGATTAACTTCCCCACAAAAGAACATGAATTATTTTTCCAAGTCTCCTAAACACAACTTCAGTTCTTCGGTGCCCAGTCAGTGTAATCTTGAAATTACATGTTTGTACAGGATTTAATCCTACATGTCCCATTTTACCCATGAGCATCATCAATCTGTATTTTGCAGACCTCAAGATTTAGAAGTGGAGTGTACAGCTACAGGGATGTCCTGATTCCTGACTGTGATGAAATTAATATTTTCACTAACAGAACCCACACCCAAGACTGAAAAGTAGCTGAAAAAAGTTGATTTATTCATTTCACTGAGAGTATCTCCAAACTGTAAGTGGACTCTACCACTAACAATCATTGTTTGGAGCCAACTCTGACAATGCTTGGAGTCCCTTATTTAATTTGTCAGTCTCTCTCTCTCTGCTCCACTGTGTACATCCTCGTTTACATTCTTATCTAAAGGACTAACAGAAAAGTGCCTCAAAAACTAAGAGTGGTCTGAAGTAAAACACATGTTTCTGACCCACGTGCTTGCTTTGCTTTCCCAAGCGTACTTTGGTTTTTCAATCTGTGCAGGTTTTGTGCAGTTTTTAACCATCCAAAAGACATTTACTGACCCTCTACAACACACAAGTCAAACCTGCAGTCCCAACACAAGTCAAGAGGTTACATTCTATTACATCTTTGAATTTCTATTGTCTTCTCACCTAAAACACACCAAAACTTCAGTTCAAACACTTACTTCATTTTCTGAAGATCCTCCTGTGCTCTAGCCAAGGCTGCTTCTGCGGCTCTTGCTCTGTGTTCTGCGTGTTTTAACTGTTCAAGGAGCACCTTGGTATCACTTAAACCATTACAGGGCACAATGTTTGCAGGTTCACAAAGATCTTCTATATCTGATGAAATGAAGAGGGGAAAAAAAACCCCACCTACCAGTCATGTATTGCTTCTTAGCAGATGGTAAACATAAAATGCTATTTCTGTCTTCGGATGATTTGTAGAAGTGAATTGTTTTACAAAAGACATGACCGATTTTAACAGGACTAACTGCAGAACACAATACTACTCAGAAAAAGCAGATATGCTAGAAGCAAGCTGTAAGTTAATAAAGCTAATAAATCCAAAATTCAGGCTTCTTTAAATATCAGTGTTTGATTTTTCATAGAAGAGAATTTGCTTTAGAGTATAATTAAGTTAATTACAGTTCTATCCTCCATTTTTCCAATTATGTTATTCTGAGGCCAAAAGTGCTGTTAATGGTAATGGTAAAAGATAGTAACTTTATATAAATTTAAAATGTCTTAGTAATTAGACAGTAACTCCTGATTTTCAAACCAATTCCTTGGGCTTTTATAAAGCTTACAAACACACAGAACTCAGAAGAGCATAAACAGAGTGAATCTAGATGAAACACTGCTTTTCAACTACAACTCAGACTCAGCACTAGGTCCCATTCACCTCTTGCTAAATTCAGCTGATTTCAAGAGGTGTCAGTGGAGGAAAAAATATGACGCTATCGTGGTTTTGGATATAGTAGGAAGTTACTGCCAGCTGACTGAGCAAAAGATTTCACTAAAAAAACCCATGTATCCATTCTTTTTAATCATGGAAGACTATTTGAGCCATGGAACTGAACCAAAGCATTTAAGCATTTAATATTCCAGAGTTTCAGCTCACCCCCATAACCCTTAAGCAACTCTCAAGAACATCTGACAAACTATCATGAGAGAGAAACTAAGGCTGCTTGTTCTGATCCTCAGAACCACTAAAGAATCAGAACTTTTGCAATATCTTACACTGGGTTGGTCCAAAATAGAACTTGTATAAACGATGTTTTCAACTTGTAGCATACATTTTTGAATTAATGCCTCTGATTTTAAATATCATCTACTTAAATATCTAAATATTGTGAAGCTTTAAAAGCTTCACAAATCTCCCAGTGAAGGTAGATTGGAGTGTCTCTTTGAGCAGCATAATTACTACACAGGGCATCTGCTATGAGAATTTGCTAAAATAAGCAAATGCAGGTTATCGAGAAGGGCTATGGAAATCTCAGTCACTAAAAATAAATGCACAATATGCAGTAAAAATATCAGAGTGTAACTTAGTGTCATGACTTCAGCTACTATGTGGACTTTCTCAGGTATGTAAATCAACTGAATAACAGTGACGTGAACTCTGACAATACCACATTTACCCTACAATGCAGTACAGTCATACTGAAACAATATTTACCAAACTGAAGGAGGAGATCATCTTCTAGTTCTGGTTTCAGATATTCCTCTCCTTCCCAAGGCAGTGGGCTGCTGAGAGAACTCAAATATGCTCCTGTCGGTTTCTAGACAGGAGAAGAGCATGTAAGCTAAGTTTCTTTGAAAACACCAGCCCTTCCGTTTCATTCAAGAAAAAAAGGCAAAGACCTGTTCTTTCACGCATTAAAATATACAGGGTAATTATTGAAGGAGCTTTGTAGCACAGGCTGAGAAAGCCCAGGCAGCTACAGCATCAAGGAATTCAAGTAAAGCACTGATAGATATTGAGGGACACTTGCAGGATTACACTGCTATCAGGAACCAAGTTTACTCAGGTGTTTGGCTGTGTCAGACTTGTAGCTTCCAATAGGGCTAATCAATAAATCCCAGATGCTAATCCTATCAGGTGTTTTTCACATGAACACTGCTTCAGGGACTAATGTCAGAAACACTGGATTCTTTCCTGTTTGCATCCAGCCAGTTAATACTTCGTCAGGAAAGGAAAGGTCAGATTCTGGACCTCAATTTTTGCCTTTCTGTGTTTACTCTGCCTAGACAGTTATGCATTAAGTAACTATTTGAGGATTTAAGATTTGAGGATTCAAGTAAAAAAAGCGCTTAACAAGGCAAGACGGTACCAAGTTTAAACGTAAACTTCTAGGGAACAACCAAGGAACATGCTTCAAAGTCACAGAACACACAAAATATATCCAGGGCTATCTTAAAACTGTAGGCTCCCATTAGCTTTCCTGATTCTGGCATCATTTTTGCAGAGATCAAAGTTCTGTAGCCTGAGGGATCAGGCATTGTCCTTACTAAGTAGGGGTCTCACCAGCTCACATCCTCAGGAAACACTCTTTTACACCAACACACAGGCAAGGACTCAGAAACTTCAGTTATCAACAACTGAACCCATTTCTGAAGGAAGACAGCAAAGGCCAAGACAAATTAACAAAACAAGATGATACTACATAGCATGGAGGCTTTTTGCAAGTCTGAACACCCCCTTCTGAAAACTCACATAAATTGAATAAATTTATAAATAAAACTCACATAAATTAAATATGATTTAAATTAAAACAACCTCATATCTAAATAAACCAATGAACAGCTATTTTAATTCCTGTGATATCTTACTTCAATACAAAATCTCATGCAGTTATTAAAAAAGGGCAAACTGAAAGCACAGCACCTTGACTCCCTATTCTCCAGACACAGATTACAGAAGTAGTATGTGGCACACCTACCTTTAATCTGATGAAGTTTATTAGTTTAATGTATCCATAAAAATCGAGTCCTGAGAGGAAAAACGAAAAAGAAAAAAGGGAGAGAGTTTGCATTACAGAAAAGCATGCATACTTTACAATTAAATGTATACTAATTGGTTGTTCAAGTGGGCAGCTTCCCTTTGGGGTGTACATCACTATCTAGTGCAGTATTACTATGTTAAGCCTACCATCTATGTTTTTCTTCTCCTTAGGATTAAACCAGGAAATTCTCACCCTTAGGAGAAATACATTTGCCACAAATTAAGAATGGAACATCAACCAATTGGGGATTATGCACAGGGATTCCATTCACTTGTCAAGCAAGTACATCAGAACAGCCACTGCTGGTATTTTAGGCTGTTGTTCATTTTTAGCTTTCTGCTTAAAAGAATTTAAATTGATTCTACTTATCAAGAATAGTTACCAACATCGATTTAAAATTGCCACCTAGGCAGAAATAACAGTATCTTAAGTATAATTATGTACTCTCCCCAACAAGAGCAAAGATAAACTCAAAATACTTTACCTTGGATTTCAGACAGAAAACAGATCAGATCTTACAACTTCACAGGCAGATTTCTAAATTCCCATCCTCTTATCTCACATGCTCCTTTTCAGTGAACACTCTTAAAACAGCATTTCTCCAATACTGTTTCTCTTCCCCTGCTTTCCACTTTTCCTCTGTATGCACTAAAATTCATA
The DNA here is from genome assembly GCA_013396775.1 of Cephalopterus ornatus. Classification (NCBI taxonomy): domain Eukaryota; kingdom Metazoa; phylum Chordata; class Aves; order Passeriformes; family Cotingidae; genus Cephalopterus; species Cephalopterus ornatus. Next base: position 577,895 of record VZRE01006216.1, on the reverse strand, counting down.
TTTCAGGCTTAGTGGCTCAGCACTTACCTCTTTCGAAGCCCTCCCTACTTCACATACATCCTCCTACTTGTACTTTCCTTCAGTCACCACCTTGGCCTAAACACAGCTTCAAGTGAAAGCCAACCTTAAACTTCTCCTAGAAAGAGTTAAACAGACATTGGAGGGTTTGTCTTCCTGTGGTCCTTTGAGGGAACGTAAGTCAAGACTGCAAACAGCTGCTCACAAGACACCAGCAGCACAATCCAGCACCTGCCCTGTGGGCGGATACATCCTTGGTGTCTGCTAAGCTCCTGAGCTCAACAACAGCATCCCTAGTCAGGCAAGAGTTCCCAAGATCAGTTAAACCACATAGTGGGCTAGCTCAAGTAAGCAGTGAGGATTCAGCACACCAGCAGAAGCCAGCAGAGATTAATCTTACTTTTGTCACTCATCAAGAGCTTTACCAGCAGATAAAGCACACAGGAAGCAGTCAGCATAAAGATAATGTATAAGCATTTTTCCACATAGCTTATCTTGTTCAATCGTGGAAGCTTCAGCTGCAACCATGAAATCAGTTAGAAACAAACAACCAATGCTTGCAGTTTATTTTAAATGAGACACTCATACACAAAAGGAAATGACAAGTCATGAAAAAAACTTACCATGTTTCTGGATCACATCACTAACATTAAACTCGTGCTCTGTTTTGCAGTGGGAGAACACAACTTCAGCAGAACCGAACCACCTGTAAATAACAAACTATTAAATGTGCAATAACAACACATTTAGAAGTTCTAACTTCTGAGTTCTATATGCTCCGTTCTGACCTGCTAGGCAATACATTCAGAACACATTTTCTGCCTTTGAGAAGGGATGAACAGGCCTTATTCACATGCCTCACAAAGAAGCTTTTACCTTGTTTGCCAAACATTTTGAAACGAAAGGCAACAAACACAAAAATTTTGTTTGACAAAGCCACAAACCCTGTGAACTTTCAAGAATTCCTGGAGAGCAGAGACTGTGTTAAAGCTGAAATCTAAGAACCACATACAGGAGGTGGGTGGGCCAGCTGGATCTGCTGCATCCAAATAAAACCCCTCATCTATGTACTGGCAACGGGACAAGATGACAGGGAGAAAACAGTAAAAAAAGGAAAGAGAAAAGCCTCCACACTGCTCCAGGTTGAGGGGAGGGTATTACCTTCTTTCCATATTATCCTTTCCTTCACTCTGGGTCTAACACACCTTTGGTTCAATCAACAAGCTTTAGCTTGAGAGAAAGTAAGTCTGGGATCTGGAGCTGAAGTGGGGCTGGAACGGGCTGCCAAAGGAAAGTGTGGTCTGCAAAACAGAACTTTTTCATCTGGGTAGGGGCAGGGTTTGGTTTGTTGCGATTTTTTTTTGAGGGGGGAAGAAGGAGCATTATTTGGTTGGGGGATTTGTGGGGTTTTGTTTGTTGAAGAAAAACTCACCCTGGAACTAGGGTAAGTGCTATGTTATGAAGTATGGGACTCAGTGTATTACACGTACACACACACTTATACCTCTACAGAAGTGCCTCCATAAAATGCTCATCGTGGAGCAGCTTGAGAAACACGGGGCAACTTCAGATGCTACCGAGCACGGCTAAAACTAGAAACGAACCACCCCCCCGGCCTGGCTGCCTCCCGCGGGCCAAGCCTGGGCGCTCGCATCTCAGCCCACCCCAGCTCTGCCCTGCCCTGCCCTGCCCAGCCCACCCCAGCCGAGCCGAGCCCTGCCCCGCTCAGCCCACGCCAGCCAAGCCCAACCTAGCTCCGCCCGGCCCAGCC